>JACYVW010000125.1:0-109923 GCA_023065735.1 Coffea humblotiana
CCATGAACATAAGATTTGATGACCTCTTCATTGTACTCACTTTTGTTCACTATATTGGTATAAAACTCCCTAACCAAAGTTGGATATGTATGATCCAGAAGAGATAATATTGGAGCCTAACCAAGAATGTCAAAAGCCTCAAGGATTTTAAATTCAGCATCTACATCTGTGGCTACATGCATTTCATAAATGAAATCTCTCTGCTCATGTCCCTCAAACCATTCTTGGTTCTTCTTTGAGGTGAACCGATTTGGTTCATAATCCAGAGGAGTTTGCTGACTTGTCGAACTTCTTGTTGATTGAGTTCTTAGTGGTGGAGATGGAGAAGGAACATATTCTTCATATACTTCATCTTCAGATGATGATAATTCACGAATAATTGCTTGTTTTTGTCGAACCATAGTACCTATCATAATTTAACAAGGAGGATATAAGGTAATAGTAGATTTTATTTCACATTTTAAGGAACAATGTAGCCTCAATGAATGCCTAATAGAAGCAAATGTACTACTCTAGATAGTCATCATCACCATGTCATCAATGAATGATTTGATTAATTAAATTGCACCAAGAATTATTTCTTTTAAACGTAGGCAATTAATCATTCATCAATTTAACCAAAACTATCAAATTCCTCATCTATCAACAAACTACCATCCCATAATGTTTATCATGGAGAATTAATATAATTAAACTCACTAATCATTCCAAAACAATTCAATTACCCATGTAACAAAATGTGCCAATTTCTTCTCCAAAAATTCATAATTATTAAAAAATGTTGACTTGTAAGAAATGTAATCAATTACCCATCATTAACAAGTCACATTGTAGCTAATTAATATTTCCAAATAACCTTTTTTTTAGGCAAACCCCATACACGGGGTGTGCTAGCCCATTATTTTATTAATAGAAAAACAAAACAAACATTAGGATCAAGGGGGACCAAACCTAACCTCAAATCAATTAAAGCGAAACATAAATGAGGAGTACTACTCCCTTACAAATTTAGAATGAATAGATGGAAAACCTAAACAATCTAATTGTAGGGAGGATCTAACGCTGCTTGGGAGATGGTTAAGAACCGTGAAAACTCGATCATGTTGAAGATGTAGTCCCACCAACTTGCCCGCTATAGAATTCATTTCTCGAAACACATGAATAACTGAAGCCTGCAACCGATCCAATAACCCATGAATCTTCCTAAGAACATTACACAAAGGTCATTGAGTGAGAGAATCCGAATTAACTAAGCATACCAAAACCTCCGATTCAACTTCAACCTCAATAGAATCCACTGAAAGTTCAAGACAAAGTTGCAACCCATAACACAATGCCAATGCTTCTGCCAAAAAAACATGTATTTCCCCAAATTCCTTATAAAAGGCAAAAACCAGCTTGCCCTCATGGTCTTGCAGAAGACCTCCAAAACCACGACCATGGAGTAAGCTCACATCCATATTAAGTTTGAAACGTCCAATCGAAGGTTTAACCCAAGAGACAGTTATACACCGAACCATCTCCCTTGGCTGAGTAACAAACCTAACCCATTCAAAATTCCGATCACCTTTGAAATAGGAGTATTTGAAAATCCCAACCCTACCCAATTGAACAAGGAAATCCTCCATTAACAAAATTATGGTTTGAGCAGAATAAGAAGCATCCTGAAACCGAGACTGGTTGCGCATCTTCCACAAGTTCTAACAAATAATCAAAGGCAAGCCAGTCCGAAGGTGACCTATCGTATCTGAAGATGAAGAGTAGAACCAAGACATGAGCATTGCAGTCACAAAAGTCCTATTGATCTTGATCCCTGCCTTTTGATGTTTACAAAACAAATGGATAGTACTAATATCTTTTCTAAGAAATCCTTTCAGCCTTGAAGCAATTTGATTCAAAGAACAAGAGCATTTGAAAGAAAAAAAAGAAAGACGAAAGCTGTCGAATGCTCACAAAGACAATACTGGGACGTCTGATAGAAACTCTCTGTCTGCTATCGGATGCAAGCATCGGAAGTACCGGACGTTCGATAGAATCCTTTAAACCGATAGAATCTTTCAAATTCTCTATTAGCTATCGGAGCAAGCAATGGTAGTACTGGACGTCCGATACTCCCAACGGCTAGTTGACTCTTCAACTAATTTCTATCCGTTGGAAGCATTAATGAAGCACTTTCTTGGTCTCATATAAATAGAGTATTGTCAGAAACTTCAAACAACTTTTGCCATACCGAAAATACAAAAGATATAGAGTAGTTTTAGTGAGAAAACACTCTCCAAGGAAGATTTGTAGTTTTGGTAGTTGTGAAGTTCATTGTAAACTTTTCATTTGTGAGTGAATACGTTCAATAGTGTAGTTCTGTGAGGGTTGTCCTGAGGGATAGTAAAACTTCCTAACTTGATCGAGTGAAACTTGGGATAAGGAGGAAGGTGAGTCTTCCTTTGTACACAAGATTGGTTGTATTTCATCAACTTGAAGAAGCTTGTTTGAATTGATCTTCAAATTCAAGAGGAGCTTGGTAGTTAATTGGTTTGCAATTCCTTTCGTCTCATTTACTTATCGTTATGTTGTGATTCTTAATTGCTTATCTCTTTTTACTTCTCTCAAATGATATTGTTCATTCATTGATTGATTTACTGTGTAATCACATAGAAAAGAGGATAAATTTCATATTGAACAAAAAGTGTCTCATAATTTGATTAGTTTTTTAAATAACCTAATTCCACTCCCCTCTTAGGTTGTCTTCGATCCTTACAATTGGTATCAGAATTTAGTCTCCTAGAGATAAGTTCAAGCGGCTTAGGAGTAAAGATTGACAACCAAACAATGCCATGTTTTTTGAAGGACAATCTGTGATTAGACTTCCAATGTTTAATGGATCAAATTATGTGAGTTGGAAAGAAAGAATGATTATCTTCTTGAAATCGATTGATATTGAATTATAGTTTATTGTTAATGAAGATCCATATGATGTCGTATAGTAGATGAAAACACTCATAGACCCAGACCAAAAAATAAGAAATGAATTGACTGCAGAAAATAGAAACCATCTCACCTTAAATGTGTGACGCCCCCACTTCTCTTTAAGGCAAACCAAAGGGTATCTGCGGGACGCCTACCCAACTCTCGTCAGGATTCAAGACAATTCGATTCAAGTTTATTGATAATAACCATTAATACAAGTCTAATAAAGAAAAGTCGCTTCCATACTTATATATAAATATCCAGTCTTACACCACGAGTACAAAATACTTCAATTTTTTCAAAAAGATATACAATAGTCCAAAAGATATCCATTCGATTATAATCGAATCCGTATTACAAAAGTTCGTCTCAAAGATTCCCTCCGAGTTCAACTTCAGATCCATTCCTGTTAAGGAAAACAAATCTACGGGGTGAGCAATCGCTCGTGAGGCCAAAAAACACACATGGCAAGCACATTGTCTACATAACAATCACATTTAACAAGTATAATGTTAATATTCAAGTAATAACAATTCAAACGGAGAAAATGTAAACAGAAACAATTCAAGGATATAGAAACTCTCAGGAGCTATTTTCCACTTGCACGAATCCAGAACCTCCACGAATTGACACTCCGTCAATCAAGTAGATTTATTCCGTAGAACTTCATTTACACGTGCCCCGATCACCGTTACATACCCCTGTACCGGGCCTGCCTGTCGTTTGTTTTGGGCGATACTGCTTGAGTATGCCAAGCAAGATCTCTCATTAGATCAAGCTTATACTTGTTTCCTATGGCTCCCCAAGCTTCTCGACCAAGCCCATGTTGGCTTGAGTCGTACGGTCGGCCGGTGAGATTTGGGCATCCCCCCATTAGTGTCATTAGGAGTCGAGGAGGTTCACTCCACTCGACTTATACAACCATAGCATATCATTTCATTTCATTCAATCATTAAATACATTTCAATCATTTATTGCATTTCAACCATTCATTACATTTCAATCAATTCAATCACGATTCATTTAAATGAGAACGAGTGCGATAAAGTACACACTCGACTCAACATTTATAGTCATGCTATACATAACTTGCAAATTCACATAATTTCAACTAGACATGCACTTGATACTCACCTAGACAAAAGAAGTGTATGATGCACAATTCGAGTACTTAGGCGTCCGTTGTGAGATTCTTTTGAAGGTCCCCTTGAATGCCTGAGCAAACAATAGGTATCTATTACACACTATCATATAGGATCCCCAATTATCAAGGAAGATTGCACACTTGTACAATCTAAGGAAATGCCATGAAATAGAGCTTTACTTGCTCAAAATCCAAGATTCAAGGTGGTGTTTAATAACACAAGAAAAAACTGATTTTCTTCATGAAAAAAAGTCCAAAATGGTCAACTAGTATTGAAGGATAGGGAAGAGTCTCAAAAACTCAATTCCCGTCAAGTTTGAAAATTTTTGAGTTGAGGTGCATTCTTAGAAAAATCATATCTCACTCTTTGTAGGTCTAAAATTGGAAAACTTGGTACCGTTGAAAACTACTTCCAAAGTGCTAAAAGTTCCTAGAAGGAACTTTTCCATGATTCAAAACGGAAGACACTCAAATTTTGGTTTCAAGTTGCTATTTTGGATTCCTAAGACAGGTTCGAGGTTGGTTTTTGGCGAATTTCGGAAATTCGGAAAAATTCACAGAATGCGAACTAGCCTCTCAAATTTGGAACTCAACTAGAGTTACAATCAAAATTTAAAATAACGCAAACTGAACAAGAATCAGAGTTTTGAGCGCCAAGATATAGCAGCTCAAAGTTGGTACAAAAATGAAGTCCACTGGGCAAATTCCAGATTTGAGACATAGACTTTGGGATTCTAGTTGGGCATCGCAATAGATTTGGAATGGCACCAAATTTGGTATGATTACACTACCATATAAGGGCTATTCGTCTGTCAAATTTCAAGCAAAAATTCGTACGGGAAGTTAGTTAACAAGACCACTAAAGTTCCAAGAATTTCCAAGGCAATTCTGCCTTAGGCTTCCATTTTCCTTTTTCGAACCTTTGGCCAATGAAATCATCTCAAACATGGTTCATTTATGAAGCAAAGGTCCAAGAAACATTTAAAATACATTTGGTAGGTGATCACAACCAAAAGTTTCAAAATAACAAGTTCCATTCGAAATAAGCCTTTGACTAGCCCAAAACTAGGGTTTTCTATCATAGATGCAGATCTGTAATTAGGCCATAACTCACTCAATTCAACTTGGAATTAAGCATGGTTGGTGGCGTTGGAAACGACACTTATAGGGATACATTTTCTCAGAAGAAATCGTTTTTAAAATTCTGTCCATAGCTAGCTCAAATTTAAGCCACAAGTTCCAGCATCTCATTGACTCTCTAGCAGAGCAACGAAACAGGACAGATGACTTTGAACAATTGGTACGATTCACTCAAGTCAAATCAGGGTGTGCATTTTATACCGTTGAAAAATTGAAAGTGTCTAGTTTCAAATGCCGCAAACGGCACTTGATTTTGATGTCGAAGCAAATAGTTATGGTCAATTAAAATTCACTGCTAGAGCACCACTGGACTCGTTTTCCAGATTCAATCATATTTCGAAAAATGCAACTTTTACCCATTCAAAACAAGTGATTTTTGGTAGAAACTTTCTACACAAACCTATACAACATATATACATCAAAATCAAGGCAATTTAACTACAAAAATTTCGAACTAAAGCCTCGTAAAAATCAGGGCAGATTCGGCTCTTTTCTCTCTCAAAGTTTTCCTTTGATTTCTTTCCACTTTCTCAACTTAAATCCACTAGTTTAGCACTAAAACAACACAACTAACATATAAAATCATCATAACAGCCCATCAAGTCCAATGTGGGATTTCATAGAGTCCACTCACAAGATTTACAACCAAACAAAGCTACCCACAAGAAGTTACAAGTTTCTAAACTCAATCTAACTCATAAATAACAAGTTTCAAGGGTCAGATCATTAGATACCTTCTTAGATGCTAAAGGTCAGATTTTTGGCCGCAAGAAAGCTCCAAGAAACCGTGGAAATGAAGCTATTCTCCTTGCCTAGGTGAATCTCCAAATGATTTTGAGTTTAAGTTGAAAGTTTGGAGTGAAATGGATGGTTGGATTGAAGTGAAATGAAGAAGGAAGCTTGGTTCTTCTTGCTTGAGGATTTTTGGCTGTTTTGATGAAGAAAGGAGAGAGAAATGGCTGGTGGTAAGGCTTCTTGAAGAAGTTTGGTAGGTGCAAAAGTCAACTCTCCAATAGTGCACGTATGCGCGCGTTTCGTGCTCGTTTCCTCTCGGGTTTGTTTCACTTGTACACTAAATCTCTAATGCACTTCCTTTAACACTATTATTATTGACTCTTAATAGTCCAACAATAATTTCTAAATCCTCCAATTAGTCGCGCGCGCGAAAACGCGAACTTCCAACTTGTGTGCGATAAAACGAAATTTCTAAGAAATTCTTATAACGATAGTACAACTAACTAATACTTGAGTGTTTAATCATAAAAATAACTATTCTAGGGTAAACAAATAAATAAGTGAATAATTCGATAAAATAAATAAATAAATAAATATAAAAAAATTACTAGTCCTCACAAAATGCAAAAGTTATGAATATGTTATATACTGTTTTAGATTCAAATGAATCTATTAGAGTCAAATGTTGTAAGTCAACTAAGAAAATTTGGGATAAATTGAGAGAAATTCATGAAGGTAGTGAAAATGTTAGAGAACAAAAAGAAATCTATCTTAGTTACTAAGTATGAGTCGTTCAAGATGGAATCTCATGAAAATATTGATAAAATGTATTGTAAATTCAATGATCTTATCAAGCATTTAGAGGTGCTAGAAAAAAAAAATACTCCTCAAGAGAGAAAAACAGAAAAATTTTAAATGGTTTGTCTAAAAATTGGGAGAGTAAGGTGACTGCTATTGAAGAGACTAAAGATTTGAATTCTATACCTATTGAATCTCTTATTAATTCTCTAATATCTTATGAGCAGAAACTTAAGACTAAGGTACAAGAACAAGAAGATGCAAAGGTAAAAAGGAGCATTACTCTAAAAGCATCTTAAAATGAAGATGACTCCACTTCCTTGGATGAAGAAGATATGGATGTGGATAACAATGATCTAACTCTCATCACAAAATATTTCAAGAGAATTCTCAACAAAAAAAGATTCAGAAAAGGAGGATCTAGCAATCCGAATCCCAATCAATTCAACAATGCAAGAAACAATGGAAAGCTAGAGGCCAACAAAAAACAAGGTAACAAATGCTATGAATGCGGCCAACTTAGACACTACATGAGTGAGTGTCCAATGAAGAAGAAGAAAAAAGGAAGAAAATCAAGATTCAACAACTTCCAATTCACATGGAATGAGTGCAACTCCGATGGTGAAATTGAAGAGGAAGAAGAATCTGCTCAATTGCCTTTTATGACCATTGGAGATAATAAGATAACAACTTGTAACCCTCAATTTGAAAGTGATGATGAAACTGATGATGATTTTGAATTTTTCATTGAAAAATTGTATGATAGTTTGAAAGAATCTTATGCTAAAAACAAGAAATTAAAACAGAAAATTAGTTTTCTTTTTCAGAATAATGCACGCCTTTTTCAAGAAAACAAGAAGCTGAAAATTGAAAATGATTTCTTGAAAAAGAATGAGATTGATTTACAAAATAAGTTTGATAGAAAAACAAAGATTTGTGAAATGTTTAAAGAGGAACAAGGTGATCTGAAAAGAAGAATGGATAATCTAAATGATTTTCTCCAATATAAGAAACAAAACTGCTTTCAAGGAAATGGAACAAAACCTCATCTTGGCACTTATGAGAAGAAGATAAATTTTGGTGCAAATGATTTTGCTGTTTATAAGAGAAGACAAGTAAGATTTATTAAACCTATTTATGCAAATAACTCGTTGATTTTGTGTAATTTTTATTGTCAAAAAAGTCACATGAAAGGCAATTGTTATGTGAGGAACAACATGAGAAGAGACATGAAATGCATATGGATAGTTAGACATGATGTTAACTCTCAAGAAGCCAAAAATTAATGGGTACCAAATATTAGTTTTTGAACTCTTGAGTAGGTGAGTTTGGTGAACATTATTAAGGAATCGAAATGGTTCATAGATAGTGAATGCTCAAGACATATGACCAGTGATCCACCACAATTCATCAAACTCAAGTCAAAGTCTAGTAGCATAGTGACATTTGGAGATGACGTATTTCTATCTCAAGACCATTGGAGTTTTTACATCTTGATTTGTTTGGTTTTACACAAATTGCTAATTTGGGTGGTAAGAGATATTGTTTAGTCATTATTGATGATTATTCTATATACACTTGGGTGATTTTTCTTACTCACAAAGATGATACTTTCAAAAAATTTCGTTTTCTTATTTGTAAAAGTTCAAAATCTGCTTGATTTGAATATTGTTAAAATTAGAAGTGACAATGGTTCGAAATTTAAATGTTGCTACTTTTCAAAATTTTATGATTACACTTTAGGCACTTTAGGGTCATTTGCACTTCATATTAGGATGTATTTTCAATATTCTTTTGTAATTTCTTTTGATGTTTATGATTCTGTGAACTGAGTTCCCTTTGATATTTTTTGAATGATTAGTGGATTTTAGTTGATATTACTGGATTTTTATGATGACAAAAAGAGGGAGAAAAGAATAATACTGATCTAATGATGCTGGATCTTGGCTGATGATACTTGCTGGATTTTGGTGTTCTCAATGATTTTTGTTAATGATTTTTTACTACTGGATGCTGTATGACTTTCCATTGTTATAATGATAAAAATGGGGGAGAATGGATAATGGATTGGATGCTGTATGCAAGGGTGAGTTATTGTAAGGGGGAGTTATTGGAGAGTTGTTTTGTTCTGAGATGCTATGAGTAAGGGGGAGGTTCTGCTCATTTTCTTTCCTTCCATTCATTGTTTTGTCATCATCAAAAAGGGAGAGAATGTTGATCTTGATCCCTGTCTTTTGATATTTACAAAACAAATGGACAGTACTAATATCTTTTCTAAGAAATCCTTTCAACCTTGAAGCAATTTGATTCAAAGAATAAGAGTATTTGAAAGAAAAAAAAGGAAGACGAAAGCTATCGGACGCTCACAAAGACAACACCGGACGTCCGATTGAAACTCTCTGTCTGCTATCGGACACAAATATCGGAAGTACCAGACGTCCGATAGAATTGAGATAATCCTTCAAACTCTCTGTCTGCTATCGGACGCAAGCATCGGAAGTATCGGACATCTGATAGAATCTTTCAAACTCTTTGTCTGCTATCGGACGCAAGTATCAGAAGTACCGGACGTCCGATAGAATCTTTCAAACTCTCTATCTGCTATCGGACGCAAGCAACGATAGTATCGGACGCCCGATACTCCCAACGGCTAGTTGACTTTTCAGTTATTTTCTATCCGTTGGAAGTATTAATGAAGTACTTTTTTGGTCTCATATAAATAGAGTATTGTCAGAAACTTCAAACAACTTTTGCACACTAAAGATACAAAAGATATAGAGTAGTTTTAGTGAGAAAACACTCTCTAAGGAAGATTTGTAGTTTTGGTGGTGTGAAATTCATTGTAAACTTTTCATTTGTGAGTGAATATTTCAATAGTATAATTCTGTGAGGGTTGTCCTGAGGGATAATAAAACTTCCTAATTTGATCGAGTGGAGTTTGGGGCAAGGAAGAAGTGAGCCTTCCTTTGTACACAAGATTGGTTGTATTTCATCAACTTGAAGAAGCTTGTTTGAATTGATCTTCAAGTTCAAGAGGAGTTTGGTAGTCAATTGGTTTTGCAATTCCTTTCTTCTCATATACTTATTGTTATGTTGTAATCCTTAAATTGCTTATTTCTTCTACTTCTCTCAAGTGATATTATTCATTCATTGATTGATTTACTATATAATCACTTAGAAAAGAGGGTAAATTTCATATTGAACAAAAAGTGTCTCATAATTTGATTAGTTTTTTAAATAACCTAATTCACCCCCCCTTTTAGGTTGTTTTCGATCCTTACAAGTCCACATTATCTCTTCTAAACTAAACTTCCTAGTGAATTGATCCCAGACCTGTACTACCGTTGGACCAAAAAAAAACATGATTAATTGACTCCTCTGTTGAGAAACAACATGTACACTTTGAAGACATCTGAATGCCATGCTTTTGAATAATATTATCCAAAGGTATGAAGTTATGAACCAAATGCCAAAAGAAGAAAGATGCTTTAAGAGGACCAAAGGGCACCAAAGAACCTTGTCAACAACTGAAATATTCCGTCTTTATGTCCAAGTCTCCTAAGCAGATTTAATCGAAAATACCCATTCGAGGATGGCAACCACACCATAGAGTCCTCCTGTGAAGGAAAAAGTCTCAATTCTTGAATTTGGCTAACCAACTTATTTGACAGCCAACACCTAAGCTTTAGTACATCCCAACCATTCTCTAAAAAAAATTCTGCTAGAAGCATATAAGGAGGACTAATCAGATTAAGGGTAACTGCAAGTGGAGCTTCAAAGCACCAATAATCATACTAGAAATCCACAAAGCCATGGCCCAAGTACCATCGAATTCTAGCCTCAGCAAACTGACGAATTTCCTCCAAGTGTCGCCAAGATGAAGGAGGACAATCAACTCGAGCCACCAGAGGATGTTGACCCTGAATAGATTTGGCAGAGATAAAATTAGCCCAAACAGAGTTATTTTGGCGCAAGGGCCACCAAAGTTTACAAGAGAGAGCAGCCATTGAATTCCCAAATTTTCCAAACCCCATTCCACCTTCTTCTACCAAAAAGCACAATTTCTCCCAAAACAATCAATGTATTCGAGAGGTACCCATACCCTTGTCCCATAAAAACGCATTACATATTCTTCCTAGTTTTAGCAGAACTGCCTTTGGAGGCTTGAGCACTTGTAAAAGATATCAAAGAATTGTAGAAAGAACATCCCTGAGCAATATTAATTTCCCCCCAACTGAAAGTAGTCGAATACTCCAATGTTGAATATGAGAAAGTAACTTAGCAATAATACCATCATATGGAACACATAGTTATCTGCCTCTAATAATTGGAGTTTTCAGGTAAGTAAACGGAAAACTTTGCTTCTAAAACCCAAGCTTATACTGCACCAATTCAACCTTAGACTCCGAAACCCTATTAGAAATAAGAAATGAACTTTTACCTCAATTAATCTTCTGGCCAGAGAAAGCTTGATAATCAGCAAAAAAAAAAAAAGACAAAGTGCGTGTAAACAATCTTCAGAGCATCTCGCAAAAAATGATCGTGTCATTTGCAAAAGCCAAGGAATCTTAGTATCGGCAAACACAAAAAAACTCTACTCATTCTGCAATAACAACTAATGAATTCCCCTTCCTAAATATTCTGCAACCAACAAAAACAATATCGGGGATAATAGGTCACCTTGCCTTACCCCCTGAGAGGATAAAAAATAACTAGAGGGTTCTCCATTAATCAAAACTGAGAACCAGGAATTTGCCAATGTTCAAACTAATAAATCGACTCAACATTCCCTAAATCCAAATTGACGGAGCATGAAAATTAAAAATGACCACTCCACTCGATCGTAGGCTTTCTTCATATCTAGTTGTAATATTAAATTCGAGTGGCTCAACCAATGATCCAAATCCAGTGGTAACTCCTATGTCAATAGAATATTGCCCGCAATTTCCTGGCCTGGAACAAAACCTGTCTGCCAGGGAGAAATAATTCTTGAGAACAATGAACTCACCCTATTCGCTAGCAATTTAGAAATAACCT
The DNA here is from genome assembly GCA_023065735.1 of Coffea humblotiana. Classification (NCBI taxonomy): domain Eukaryota; kingdom Viridiplantae; phylum Streptophyta; class Magnoliopsida; order Gentianales; family Rubiaceae; genus Coffea; species Coffea humblotiana. The sequence goes on from JACYVW010000125.1 coordinate 11,819, forward strand.
TGGAACAGATATTACACAAACTGATGTACTAGTCGAAAATCCTTCCATTGCATAGCCCCCATAACCTTCAGAATAAGCACAATTAATGTACTAGTGAAACTCTTCGGCTGCCGCGCACCCCAAAAAAAAATCAAGGACTGCATCAAGAAAACTATTTTTGATAATAGACCAATAGTGCTGGTAAAAACCCGCCCTAAATCCATCAGGCCCTGGAACACTATCCGTACTCAGAGAAAAGACCACTACTTTGAGCTCATCGAAATCAGGCAAATGCTCCACTAGATTATTATCCTGAGTGTGATCAATGCTAATGAAAAAGGAAGAGTTGGAGGTTGTCTTCCCTCACGTTCCGAAGAAAAAAGACCTGAAAAAAATTCACAGCCGATGCTTTTATGCTCTCAACATCCTCCAACCAATTCCCCGAATTATTCTTTTATTCTAGAGATGAAATTCGTATTCCTACATTGTTTCATCATCGAGTGAAAATACTTGGTGTTAGCTTTCCTAACTTTGAGCCATTTAATTGTAGCCTTCTGGGCCCAATAATCACATTCAATTGCTAGTTCCCTTGCATGTTTCACCCTCGTTTCATGTAAACAAACCTTGGATTCCTTATCTCTGACCGTAAAAAATTCTCTTTCTCGAAACTGTAGCAAATTTTCAACATCTTTCACTCGTTGAAAAATATTTCCAAAGGATCAATAATTCCATTCCTGAAGACCTTTGTAGACATATGTCAATTTCTTGGCAAATTTAACCATTCCAACCCCCCTAACTGGGATTCCCCATACATCTTTTACTATTTGTTTAAAACCCCTATGCTGGGGGCCAAACATTAAAAATTTGGAATGAACTTTTACGAGAGACCATGGCACCACACTTGACCAAAAAGCGTTGCATGGTCCGAGCGACTTCGAACCAAGTGAAACACTTGAGTAATATCAAATAGATCAGCCCAAGAATTGTTGATCAATACTCTGTCCAACCGTTGCCACACCATTCCATTTGTCTAAGTATACAATAGCCCATCAAATTCAATTGAAAAAAGAACACATGAAGATATAGCATCATTGAACTCCTCCATATTGCGAGCATTAGTCAGAGCACCTCCCATGCATTCATCGGCCGTTGAGAAAACATAAAAATTCCTGCCCACCAACCACAAACCCTCTTGTTTAACAACCTCCAGTGCTTGTTACAAACTACGCCTAGCTACTCTTGTACATTTGGCATAGACACTAAATAAAAAAATTGAATAACCAGCAAAAAAATTAGCAACCATACGGACCAACTGCTCAGCATATTCCATAAAAGAAATACTCACATCGTTATACCAAAAAAATCTAAATTTTTCCCTCCAAAAAGGATTGAGCATTGTCAAACTGAAGCAACAAACGAATAGAGGCAATAAGATCTACATCAGACATGGGTTCAAGTAAAATTAATAACCTAGCATGATGCTTATTGCATAAATCTTTCAAGTAAGGCTGCGAATCCCTTTAGGAGATACCCCGAATGTTCCAAAATAACAAATTAAATGGATTAATCATTAAAAGATGCAGAGGACTGAACTTGAGATTTGACTTTGGATAGCTTTTTATTATAATTTGGAGGACGCCCTTCCCCAAATTGTTCAACAATTGTATATCTTTCAAATCCAACACAGCTATTCGTGGGCAATCATCTTCCAACAAATCCAGCCTCTTCAACTGACTACCAATGCCTGCTTGGAATTCCTTTAAATGTTGAAGAGAATCCAGAGCTTCACCCTGTGACAGTCTCACCTCTCTCTAGGACGAACCCTAGGGTATCAGCGGACTACCTGCCCAACTCTTGCCGGGACTCAGTCGAATAAAGAACTAGTAACTCAAGATAACTAATGAAATATCTTCAAGGAAAGGAGTACAAACCCTAATGGAAATATAATCACCATGTCAACTTTCCAAATTTAGAATATAGAGTTAAATGTCAAGTTTACCACTCCACATTTAATTTACATGACATACGTCGAACTTACAAATTCAAACTTACAAGAGTTAAAATAAAGTCTTCTAACAAAAGAAATATAAGCCAAAGTACAAGTTTAAGACAAAAGTTAAACTATGAAAGTTCTTGAACATAAGTCTATCTCAGATCTGTTAAGAAAAACAAAAGGAGTGGAGTGAGCTAAAACTCAGTGAGATTCCAAATAAACACGTAAGCACATAACCAAATAAAGGCGTAATATAAACAAGTAAGCACCGTATTGTACTATAACAATTTAATCACAGTTCAATTCAAGGATACGGGTGGCTTCCAAAAGCCAAATCTACTTGAGCTTGATTATACGAGAATCCGTTGACTCTCCGTCAACGTTTGCATTTAAAGAATACAATGTCCGTAGAACACCACTTTCTCCAATTCCCGTCCACCAATCAACCCCCTTACCAGGCCCGAACACCTCAAACAGTAAGTAGGTGATACTCAAGTATACCAGTTTCCAAATTTTAGTAAACAGTCCTCAAGGTTGATCGGCTTTCTTGACCAAACCCTTGCTGGCTCGATGCCATCGACTCATCTATGAGGTTGGGTACCCAAACAGTTACAGTAGTTGATGGGATATCATCCAAACAACACTCATACAGTCAAATACAGAGAGATCACATATTACAATATCAGTGTACAGAGTCTCAGTGGAAATCGAAGGAGGTCAAGTGTGATAAAGTACACGCTCGCCTCAATTTTGTCAAAACAATGGTTCAACCAGTCGCAAATCAAGTATTCAGATATTTCACATAGATAGTTAGTAGGTAATGGAACATTCACCTATCAAGAAATGTAGAGTTCAAACGTCAAGTTCCTTGGTTACGTTCACCTTCGTTTCCCAATCCTAGGATAACGAGTGAAATTGTTAACAATTTAGATTCATTTCCAACCCAAATATGAGTTCATTATGTGACCAAGTGAGTGGTTAAATCTACTCGATTCACCATGCAAGTTAGGCCCAAAAAGCAGTACAAGGTTATGAGAAAATAAGTTTGGCAAGTGCAAGAAAGTTGAGCAAAAGCAAAGTCTCATTTAAGTTCAAAGTGGTCTTCGCGGGTAAAACAGTCGCGCCCGCGCAGTTTTGGGAAAATGGCCATATCTCACTGTAGGAAGGTCGGAATCAGGTGCCATTAGCGGTGTTGGAAACTAGACTCGAAGGGCTTTCCAATGGTACCAAATTTAGACTCTAGTTCGTCTCCTATCAGTACAATGATTCAAGGAAGTTAGCTGATTTTTCAGTTCTGATCAGCTCCAAAACCCTAAAAAAGTTACTCTATTTCCTCTTGCCAACTTCACTTGTTTTAACTCAAATTCTTTCGATTCAGTCTCCTAGAGTTCATATACAGGGGATCAAGTTATCTAGTATCGTTGGAATTCAAAATGCAATATACAACATAATTAAAGGAACCAAAACAGTCTAGCCAACAAAAAGAACCAAAACAGTCCACTACTAGCCCAAAACAACCATTTTACTTGCTTCATTTCCATTTCAAATCACACCAAACCTTAAACCAATGTTTAGCCAAATTTCTTAGGCTTAATTAAGGTGCAAATGAACTACAAAATCAAGGAGAAACCTCCCACTTCAAAGCCGGTCAGCCAAGAGAAACAAAACAGTCCACTAGTTCTCATGCAACACCAACCTTCCTCCTATCATTGTTTTTCACTTAAACAACATGTCAAGTGTTATCCTTAACTTCAAAAGTATCCAAAACATGTTAACAAATCAAGAAAAATCATAAACAAAGCTCAAACATTTCATCAAACACATGATATGCTAACCAACCAACCCTACTACCACTTGTTTAGTTCAAGAAAGTTAACCACAAATATCATTCTTTCAACTCCTAGTTTACCATCAAAACTTCAAACACATGATATAACACAAGAAAGTTAGGATTTAAGAATCATATACCTCTCTTATGTGAAGCTCGAACCACCAAAACCAAAACTCCAAGCTTGAGACACACACTAGAGTTGAAGGTTGTTCACTCCACTAACTCAAGCCCTTTCTCTTTTGATTTTTGCTCAAGATCAAGCTAGGGTTAGAAAGCAAGAAAAATGGAGTTTTCTCTCTTCCTTTGGAAGCTTCAAGTGGCCAGCTATAGGGAGAAGAAAATGGAGCAAAGTTGGTTTAAAATTCCACTAATCCTTTGGTCAAATAAGATGTGTGACTAGGGTCTGGCCACATGGCCCAATCTTGGCCCTTTCTTCCCTTAATCTTTGACTAATGAAGTTTCTACCCTCCAAATGTTTCAATGTCTATTTAACACCTCTAAACTATCATATAAAGTCCCAACCACAAATAAAAGGACATTTGGTCAAAGTATATCTGATGAGATAAAAACAAATTGCCAAGTCTAGGAAATGTTTCAATTCAAATAAAAGGTAATGTAATGCAATGCAAGGAAATGTTTTAAGTGATTTAATCTTAGGGCAAGGTAAGTAGTTTATGAGAATTTATATTTTAAAGTGAGGGTTCTCACACACCCAACCTCTCACCAAATTTCCTCCGTCCCAAATTACCGTGATCCTCTCAAGGAGATAAAATTTCAGAAAAATATGGAGCTGACGATGACTTGGCCTTCCGAATGGGTAATACTGTACCTTCCACCAACCTGTCCAGTTGTGAAAATCTATTTTGCAAAGCCATTGGCTTCGAATCTGAACCTGGATCCGTGAATGCACCATCAATCATCCCCTCCATATTGTTTCTGTGGCCAGAAACCACCATAGTGTCATTCTGAAATAAGGCTGTGTTTTCAATTGTCTACAACTGCACCTGATTTCGTTTTGAAACATCAGCCTCCCCATGCCCTTGCTTATCAATATGACGAGGAGAATGTTCTTGAACTACTGCATCTATCTCCTTTTTTCTTACTTTTCAATCAAAGGAAGATAGCATAAGATGAATGATTAATTGCAATAAGTTCTGCAGATTGAGATGAACTTTTCTCTGGCGCATAGGTCCCTTCTAGAGTAATTCGCCTAATCACTGGCTATTTTGAAATAAGCTGCAATAACTCTTGACCATGCTTATTGGCATCCGCATCAATGCCACCTTGGCCTTCCCCTTATCCAATTGCTGGCGTGGAACATAAATTTGTTGAGGATCAGTAGCAGGTTAACATAAGATTTAACATTAGAATTCTCTTGTTTAGTACTCTCAAGTTTCGGCTAAGGTTTAGGGTTTTTCATGAAGTAATCCTATTCCATATGGCAAATCCTCTCATAAAATTTGTAATAAGCCAGCCAATCTTTATACTCTACATGTTGCCATTGACCGATAGAGTCATCAACAACCCAAAGACATCGCACAAGCTGTTTAGCAACATCGACTTCTACCAACACTCGAGCAAGAGTAGGCGTTTGAATTGTACTGTTGCCAAATCAATTTTCAAAGATCGTCCGACAAGCAATACGAGTTTAAGGATATATTTCTAGTTACACAGATACAAAGGTAAATTTGAAGAATCACCCAAATATGAGCTACTGAGGATTCTTGATTCGCTTTGAACTCCAGAGTCCACTTCGAGATTGTCATCGGGGAGTTTTGAACAAACCATGCACAATGGACAAACAATCTCTCATAATCCTCTTCCAGATTAGGTCGTATAATTATATGATACGCATCAAAGAGTCCCACTGAACATTCACCCAAAAATGAAGAATTTGTGGATAACCTCCATTGGTGGCCGACTGAAGCCAAATCAATCAATCAAGACATTTCGATGGGGTTCTGCCAGATGTGCAATATCTTGATGTGACAGCTTGAAGGTTGGCTCACCACGAACAGAAGATACTTTACCCAAATTTGGAATTTGCGAAGATTCCAAACTTGAGCCTGAAGATGTGAGGGCCACAACAAAAGACTTCACTAGCGGCTGAGGCCCAAAAGCCGCTATTAGGTGATCCGGCAGCCATGAGGCCGCCATCTCCACACCAGAAGCCAAAAACAAGAAACCCTAGGAAAATTTGACTAGTGATTGTGAGTGATTGAATGTGATTTCCCATGCTAATAACTCTAAATTTCAACAATTCAAACTTATCAATATTACCAATTGATTAATTTTTTCCAAAAATATTCAATTTCCACATATCCACCAAGAAATCTATTCAATTCCAACGACTCCACATATCTAGAGATACCAAAATAAGCTTATCAACATTCAAAATTTCATTCTTCAAATTAATGCAAATATAGCAAATTGAAAAAAATTCAATAACTAACTAAGTATCACATTGCCATATTTAAACATTAAAGCATGCTTAAACAACTCTAATAAGCATTTTGAAAGCAACAAGTATCAATAAACCTCATAAAAAATTGTATACTAGAAGATATCAAAAAACTTAGGAAATTGAAAAATACCAACTTCTAAAATACAAAGATTTGATAAGAAACTTATTTCAATTCTGTAGAATGATATTTGGTAATGCAAATGATGCCAAAAGCCCCAAAATTTATTCGAAACAACTCCCAGTTGAGAAAATTACAGCTTAACAAATCCTAATTTTAATGAGTTGAAAAGAATTTTTGGTTTTTTTGGTTGATTAATCCATGGAAATAAGTCTAAACAAGGTCTTGGATGATTCTATGGTGAATGTTGGCAAGAAAAACAAGTGAAAATGGTGATTTGTGGAGTGCATTTTTAGTGTGTGTACGGGTGTGTAGTGTGCGTGTGAAATGAGGAAGAAGAAATGAAGAACAAAGCTGAATTTTTTATTTTTGAAAGCAAAAGAAGGAGATCCGCGAGGTAGACTGGTGTCACCTCGTAGATACTTGAGTTTTGTATTCCAGGATCAAATCCACAAACTGCTTTTGTTAATCAGAAACTGCAAGGTTGAGACATTCAAATCTCTAAGTTTCTACACAATAAAAATGCAGAAATTTTGCATTCCTCAACTTTTACTTCAATCTCTATTTTTGCCCAAAATATAATCCGATCATTTTTTTCACCAATTTCAAAACTCCTCACAAGTTTAAAATGATCTAATCATGTAATATATCCCTTGATATCAAATTAAAAATATCTAAATTACAAATTGAGGGATTGAGTCCTTCATGCTTTATGTTCCTCATTGACCTCCAAAAAAGGACTTTTACCTCAACTTTCGAAACCTACAAAACAAACTTTACAAATACAATTTAATAGATCTAATAAACATAAAAACATACTAAAACAAATGAAATTACTCAATTATTGGGTTGCCTCCTAATTAGCACCTTTGCTTAGGCTCGTTGGCTCCACTCAAAAGAATTGCTTCCTCAATCATTGTTAGAATACTTCAAGGAGTATGTTACCCTTTGAGGGGCTCTTTCAATAGTTAGATAGGGCTTCAAACAATGTTCGTTGACTTTAAAGGTCAAACATTGTTCAGAAATCACATCCATGGTACCATATGAATATACTTTTGTAACCATAAATTATCTAGACCACCTAGATCTCAGTTTACTTGGAAACAACTTGAGACGAGAGTTAAATAAAAGAACTTTTTGTCCTATCTCAAATTATTTTTGTCCAATATTTCATTGTTTCCTTGTATATTATTGCATTTTCATAAGCACTTAATCATCATTCTTCCAATTCACTTAATTGAAGCAATTTTTTATAACCTGCAAGAATACAATTCATGTTAAATTCTTTAGTTGCCCAATAAGTTTTATCTTCAACTTCTACAAGTAAGTGGCATACTTTTTCATATATTAGGTGATAAGGAGACTTACCCAAAAGTATTTTAAATGCAGTCCTATATGCCCAGAGTGTGTCATCTAATTTCATAACCCAATCTTTTCTAGATTTATTTACAATTTTTTCTCAGATAAATTTAAGCTCTTTATTAGTTAGTTCTGCTTAGCCATTAGTTTATGGATGATACGCAAGAGATATTTTACGCTTACAACCATATTTTAGTAAAAGTGCATCAAACAATTTGTTACAAATATATTTACCTTCATCACTCACTGTTATCCTAGGGATACTAAATCTAATAAAAATGTTGAGGTGGGAATTGCTTCTACCCATTTTCATACATAATCAACTGTAACAAGTATGTACTCATTATTATTTGAACTAGAAAATGGTCCCATAAAATCAGCTAATTCCTTCAATTATTGTTCAAAACATAAAAAATCGAAACAATGTTGCTCTGATATGGGTATTGTACGAAACTATACCTGCCAGACTTAGTCAGCTCGGTAGGAAAGAAAATATTTTTTTAATTGCTGGGCTCAGCTCGGTAGCAAAGAAAATTTCTTTTTGAAAAATGATGGGTTTGTCGGGCTGACCAAAGCCCGACAGCCACTCTAAATTTTTCTAAAAAAAATATGATGGCCTTTATGCGCATCTTTGATTCCTTCTTTGCCAGTAATTAGCCTTCTTTTTTATTGTTTGCTAGTAAACGAGAAACTAATCCTAAGAAAGAAATTGAATAAATTAAAAAAAAGAACAAATTTGCCGGTGCAAAAACTGCAAAGTGTGTAAATGCTTGTCAAGGTCCGAGACCCCACCTCATCATCATCATCATCTTCCCAATCTGTATTCTCTCTCCAAAGGCCCACTACCTTCTTCTGTACCATTTTGTGACTTTAGAATCATATAATTAACATATCTCCACTACGGCTCACAACCAATGGCCCACGATTCGATCCTAGTGCTCTTCTTTTGTTTCTACACTACTTCATGCCTTTTTTTCCAAATTTTCTATTTCTTTCTTTAGTTCTGGAAAGAATACTACGGCTACTGTTGTTTATGTCGTGTGTTGTAGGGGTGAAAACGAATCGAGCCGCTCGCGAGCGGTTCGATTCAAGCTCGAGTCGAGCTCGACATTTTTCGAGCTCGAGTCGAGCTCGAGCTGGTCGAGTCAAAGTCGAGCTCGAACTCGAGCTCAAAATATTAGCTCGTTAGCTCGCGAGCCGGCTCGCGAGCTCGAGAATATATTATTTTTTTATTTTTTTTTATTTTAATAGTAAATATTACATAATATCCTTAATATTTATTATTTATTAATAAAAAATATTATTTTATTTATTTTTAAAAAAATAAAATAATTATTTTTATTTTTTCGAGCTCGAGCTCGGCTCGAATCGAGTCGAGCTCGAGCTCGAGCTTCAAAATTACCAGCTCGTCGAGCTCGAGCTCGAGTTCGAGTTCGATGAAATTAAGTCAAGGCTCGACTCGATAAGGCCAAAACTCCGACTCGACTCGGCTCGTTTGCAGCCCTAGTGTGTTGTTTCCATCATCTTCCTCTCATTTTTTGAAGACTGCATTTACTTTGTACTTTCTTGAACACAACAAAACTCACTGCCCCAACTCCAGACACCAATAAACCCCACCTTTTTGCAGCTCTGGAGCAGAAGAAGTATTGCACTACAAAAAGAGGAACCCACAACCTCCCTCTTCCAATTCGAGTACTATTTGCTACTAAATGTGTAAAGTAGTGGGAAGCACTGGGACCTGAAGGCTTCCCCAAAACGTCCCCCTGGATTTCTTCAAGAAATTCGAGCGCTTGATGTGAGGACTCACAAATTTTCTTATTTTTTAAACTCTAAATTTTTAGTTTATTTAATTATTTATTTGGCCAAATATTCTGAATATTATTTTCTAGCCCTTTTATACCTAAATACATTGAATTATGACTTGCTCATATTTTTAAAGTGATTCGTTTCAAAATTTAATTTTTGAAAACTCGTTAAGTGTGAATAGTGGCTGCACGTTTGGAATAATAATCGATTCGAGAGTACAATAAAGTTTGGAAAATTGGAGACTTGTACATTAGCCCTAAAGTGGTTAATTTTAATTTAAATACTCAAGTGATAGTTAGTTACACTATCGTTATAAGAATTTCTTGGAGATTTCGCGTTATCGCGCACAAATGGAAGTTCGCGTTTTCGCGCGCGCGACTAATTGGGAGGACTTTAGAAATTATTTCTAGATTATTAAGAGTGAATAATATTAGTATGAATATAAGTGTATTAGAGGTTAGTGCACAAGTGAAATGAACTCAAGAGGAATCGAGCACAAAAGCGCGCGCCGAGAGAGAGTTTGACTTTTGGATCACTTTTGGCCAAACACTTAAGCTTCACAAGGAAGCTTCTTCATCAGCAACGTCACTTCCATTCTTGCTCAAGAACAGCCGTGCAACACTAGGAGAAAAGAGACCAAGAGTTCATCAAATTTCTTCATCCAAATCTTCACCAAATCACTCCAAAATTTAACCGTACTTAGTTCATCACTTGGAGATCACATCTAGCTAAGAAAGGAGCTCACTTTCCACGGATTTTCTGAGCTTCAAGAGGGCCGAAAATTCTGCTTGAACCACTAATCAAGGTATTTAGCGATCAACCTTGAAACTCTTAACTTATGGAAGTAGTATTGCACTTATAAGTTCATTTGATCATGTGGGTAGCTTGGATTATGGTGAAATTTGTTGTGTGAGCTCTATGAATTCCCACTTTGACTTGTTGGGCTGATTTGATGAGTTTTAATGATATTCATGTTGGTTAGTGCTTAAATGGTAGAACTAAGTGAGTTTACGAAGGAAAGATCAAAGGTAGTGAAAGGGAGAAAATTTCCGATTCTGCCCCTTTTGAATGTTCGTGACCTTTAATGTGAATTTTTTGTGGATCTAATGGCTTAGTTACGATTTTTATATGTTGTATGAGATGGGTAGAACGTTTCGTTGAAAAATTCCATGAATTGGTTGGCCAAAAGTTAGGGATTCGTAAGCTAGTAAACCTGGAAAATTTTCACGTCCATACCCTGACAGTGGTTCTTGTTTCGGCCATATCTTTTTGCTCGCATGTCGAAATTGAGTGCCGTTTGTAGGCACTGGAAATTAGACATTCCCAGATTTCCGTTGGTATAAAATACATGTTCTGATTCCACCCGAGTGATCCGTACCAACCATCTGAACTGACTGTTCTTTCACGTTTCACAGAGAGCCCTGTTTTAAGCAGCGACTTGATGCTCCAATATGAGCTAGTTGTGGACCTATTTTGAAATTGATTTCTTCTAAGAAATTGTAGCCTTATGAATCTAGTTTTTAATGCCACTAACTACGCTCATTTCAAGTTGAATTGAGTGAGTTGTGACCGAAATCCGAATCTGACTCAGAGGTAGAAAACCCTCTTTTGGCTAGTTAAAGCCTTAGCTTCGATTGGGACTTGTTAATTTGAATTTCTTGGTGTTAATCACCTACCAAATTGCACCTTGGATGTTTCTTAGCTCTTGTCTTCATAAATAGATGATGTTTGAGAATTTTCATTGGCCAAATGTTGGAAAAGAGAAAAACCAAAGTACAAGGCAGATTGCCTTGGAAATTTTGGAAACTTTAGTGACTTTATCCACTAGCTTCCCAAACGAATGTTTCCATGAAATTTGGTAGAGGGATAGCCCTCATATGGTAGTATAATAATGCCAAAATTGTGGCCATTCTGAATCCGTTTCAATGCTCAACTAGAGTCACAAAGTTCCAACTTTAAATCTGGAAATTTGTCCAGTGAAACCTCAATTTTTCACCAACTTTGAGCTGCTATATCTTGGCGCTCAAACTCCGATTCTCTTTCCATTTGTGGTGTTTTAAACCTTGTTTGCCAACTCTAATTGAGTACCAAATTTCAGAGGCTAGATCGAATTCTATGATTTTTCCCGAATTTTCAAAATTGGCCAAAAACCAACCCGAAACTGTCTTAGTAAACTTAAGGCAGCCACTTTGAGCCAAATTTTGAATATCTTCCATTGGAATCATGGAAACGTGTCTTCTAGGGACTTTTAGTACTTTGGAAGTAGTTTCCCAACGGTACCAAGTTTTCCAATTTTGGACTTGTAATGAGTGAGATATAATTTTTCAAAGAATACCCCAGCAATTAAAAATTTAGCCTATTTGAAAAAGAACCCGCGCGGGAAACTGTTCACCAGATCCGGCCAGTTCTTGGGCCCAGATAGTTGACCGGATTGGTGTTGGATTTTGAAAAAAATTTGGACCTCTCTGCTTGAATCCTGCCGTAAATCTGGCCCGGATTGTGACGTGTCAAGTCTCCATTCGATTTCGATAGTTTGTTTTGAAAAGGATTTACATGATTTCATGCCTACCTGTTTTCCATCCAATGATTAAAGGGATAGAAATTGAACTTTTCTTGAGTTTTTAAGCCCCGTTGAGTTTCGAATTTTCAAGGGAAATTTAGGCTCTTTTTCGAAATACTTTCTAGATCGTACGAGTGTGCGACTTCCCATAGTAGTGGGGTTTATAAGTAATTGTTCTTTACTATGAATTGCTCAGGTGGCTCAAGGAGACCTTCACGAGGATCTCGAGAGGAAACACCTAAAGGTTATTCACGCACTCACTCTTTATTTTGATTGGTGAGTGTCAAGTGCATGAATTTGTGCTAAGTGGTTAACTGTTTCTTATCCGTTATGTGAACTTGAAATTTTAGACGAGTGTGTACTTACCCACTGGTTCTCTTTCAAACGAGATTATATTCGTATTTTGCTATGTGGATTCATATTCGATTTGTACATGGTAATATGGATGTGATTTGTATTTGTGATTCGTATATGTAATTCGTATTTGTGATTCCTACTTGGATCGTCGATTTGAGCGTTGCTCATCGACTTATATTCATATTCGTATTCGTATTCGTATTCGGGGACGCCCAAACTCGTTGGCTAGCTTTGCGAATCGAGCCAGCATGGGCTTGGTCGATAAGCTTAGCAAACCATGAGATATTCGTAGGGCATGATCTATTGGAGAGATCTTGCTCGGCATTACTCGTGCAGTTTTGCCATGATATACTCGAGTATTATCAAAAATTTTGATGAGCGGGCCCGGTAAGGGGGTGTAATGGTGACGGGTTTTGAAGAAAAGTGGTGTATCTACGGATTTGTACTTGTGGTTGACGGAGTGTCAACATGAGATGTGATCAAGACTCCGACTCGACTACGTGGAATTTAGCTCCTGAGAGCTACAGTATCCTTGAATTGTTTCTGTTTATTTTTTTTAATGTGAATTATTCGAATTTACAGCTTTACTTACTATGTAATTTGTGGCTATTTGGATTACGTGTTTGCATGTGTGTTTCTTGGCCTCACGAGCGTTTTGCTCACCTTAGATTTGTTTTCCTTAACAGGAATGGATCGAAGAGAACTTGAGGAAAACCCCTTTTGGATGTACTTTTGTATTAGGGTTTTCGATGTTCATGACTAGACTCGGATTTTTGTATAATCTGGGATTGATGTATATTTTGGGAATCTAATGTAAGATTTGGACGATGGATGCGTTTTGTACTCGTGGTGTACTAGTGAATATTGGTAATGGAAGCGACTTTATTCATTTGGCTTGTATTGTTGATTATTTATAGTTAACTTGAATGATTTTGCCTTGAGTCCTGGCGAGAGTTGGGCAGGCGTCCCGCGGATACCCTCTGGTTCGCCTTAGGGAGAAGTGGGGGCGTCATTGGTATCAGAGCACTAGGTTAGAGATCTATATGGGAGACCTGCTAGATACTCTACCTTTAAGACCTGAGACAAATGACTTAGTGGTATTTCAAGTGTACTTGGGCAAGTTAGTGGTTAAGTTAGGCATGCCGTAAGCGACATTCATACGAGTTAATGATTAAGTTTCTAACCCGAAAAGTGTAATTGTTTTGCAGGGATGGAAAATGAAAATGGGACTCCCGCAGCCAATGGGAATGGCCATACGAATGGGCATGCTAATGGTAACGGACATGTAGAGCTTCCTAGACCTATCTACTACCGAGCTCTTGGTGGAGGAGCTCGAGTGTGTTATGCTGCTACTAGATATCCCGATACCCTTGTAGGTTGACTTTTGCCTACCCGAACTATCTGGTACTAGTCTTGGACGACGAGCGTCGTCAGTTGGTGACTGCCAACCTAGAGCTGCAGGCTGAGGTGGATGAGTTTAGACAGATGGTAGGAGTTCAGGGTGAGAGAATCGCCGAGCTGGAGGAGGTGATAGAGGGTGAGGTGGCTACTGCTGCCGTTGTTCGTGAGGACTCCAGAGTACTAGGGCGCGACTTATTAGATTAGGTCAGGAGATCCGTAATCGGGCTTCTGGGATCTTAGCCGATGCTACTAGATTAGTGGACGAGATGATGGATGTAGTCCGATCTCTGATGAGGAGGAGGATCCTGAGAAGGAGATTCCGTCCGGTATCCTACTGTGGACTAGGTTCTAGTGAGTTGACCCTCTTTTGACTCTTTTGACCCTTTTGACGGATGTAGCTAGGTTAGTTGGGGTGATACGAGTGCTGAGACCATTGTATTTTGTATGACTGTGTGGCCTTCTTTTGAGGCACTTGTTTTACTTTAGTCTTGTATGACTAAAAGTACTCTTATGGCACTTATGTGCTATATTTTTGTGATTGCCCCCTTACTTGCTAACTGTATAAACTTGAAGTATCAATGAATGTAAATTATTGTTATCTTTAGTGTTTGCCTGCTTGGTTCTTGTTCGATCTCTTCTTATCTAATTGATTTATTTCTTGCACTAGGCACGTCTAGAATAATGGAAGGACTAAGACGTGGTCGAAACCGTGGGCCAGGAACTAGACAGGTCCAACCTCATGGGAATGATCAGGGATCGGCAACTGGACTGACCCAGCGACAGGAAAACATAGAGGGAAATCAAGTGGCTACTGCCATTAATAGGATGACTGATATCCTAGAACGTTTAGCTGATAGGCAAGGTCCTGGACCTCTTAACCAACCTGGGGGACAGGATAGAGGAGATGATAGAGCCTTAGAGAGGTTCTTGAAATTCAACGCGTCTAAATTTACTGGTGAACCCGACCCTGAAGTAGCGGAAAATTGGTTGGAGAGGAATTACTAATATATTTGCTGCGTTAGATTATATCGAGGAAAGGCGAGTGAATTTTGCTGCATTTCAATTCGAAAGAATAGCACGTGCTTGGTGGGATTTGATAAGAGGAAAATGGGAGAGAGCTCAAACCCCTTGGACCTGGGAGAATTTCACGAGGGAATTTAATGAGAAATTTCTTCCACCCTTAATCCAAGAAAAGAGGGAGGATGAATTCATTAAGGTTGAAACAAGGGACCCTTAGCGTAGCGGAGTATAAAGGGAATTCACTAAACTTTTCTAAGTAATGATCTAGAATTGGTGACTAATGAAAGCGAAGGAGGATAAGGCGCTTTGTACAAGGGTTTTAATGTGAAAATTCAGGAGGGTTTAGCAGCAGCCCAAATCTCTACGTTCACTGAAATTTTAGAAAAAGCGCAGAGAGTCGAGAGCGTAAGACTGGCAAGTTAGGGATTTTCATGCTAAGAAAGGAGCACTTCTAGTAACCCTTCAGGACAGGCAGATAAGAGTGCCCTACCTTTTAAAAAGGGAAAAGAAATAGGTGGAGTGGAGATATCTAGTACACCAAAAGGGACTCATCAAGAGGAGATCGCAATTGGACGAGGTCAATCGAGAGGGACACCTCCAAGTGGTCAATCTGTGGCTGCCTCAAGTTGTTTGTGGTTATTGTGGCAAGCTCAACCATACGGAGAGTGATTACTTTAGAAACAAGGGAAGTGCTTGTATTGTGGTAGTACCGAGCACCAGATATCGAAATGCCCCAACCGTACCAAAAGCAGGAGGTAGTACCCAAAGGCCTGAAAGTCAGCCGCTAAGCAGTCTAGTGCTGGAGGAAGTCGATCTAAAGCACCAACTAGGGTTTATGCATTAGGCTATCAACAGGTTTCAATTCTGCTACGGTCCGTTGAAGGTATGATTCTTACTTTTATTCGTCTATTTGAGGTTCTAAGTGATCCTAGTACAATTCATACTTTTACAAAATTCTAAATTCATAAGATGGAATAAAAGTTTGACTACAATGTAGGGTGGATAGAAATTGTGAGATATGGATTAGCGACTGTAAGTTACTGATTGATCCGATAGGCACGACTATTAAGGGGTATGATATTGTATTAAATGTGAATTTCAAGAATGAAATTCCTTTAAGGAGGGGAGGATGTAAGGACTCGCAAAATTTATTATTTTAAACTCCTAATTTCTAGTTTATTTAATTATTTATTTGACCAAATATTTCGAATATTATTTTCTAGCCTCTTTAACCCTAATTACATTGAATTATGACTTGCTCATATTTTTAAAGTGACTCGTTTCAAAATTTAATTTTTGAAAGTTCGTTAAGTATGAATAGTGACTGCACGTTTGGAAACAATAATCGATTCGAGAATACAATAAGTTTGGAAAATTTGGAGACTTGTACATTAGTCCTAAAGTAGTTAATTTTAAGTTTAAATACTCAAGTGATAGTTAGTAGTACTATCGTTATAAGAATTTCTTGGAGATTTTGCGCTATCGCCTATAAGGACCATAACACCCCTTGGTTACTATGAGACACTATAAGGACCATAACACCCCTTGGTTCTCATACAAACGCTCAATTTTGTTTTCAAAAACACAAATTGCATCCAGTGGTATGGATTTTGTGAGAATATCAGCAATTTGATTTTTGAACACGAATTTCACTCTTTTGGACAAGATCACGAATGAAAATGATACTTTATGTCTATATATTTTGTCCTAGAATGTTGAAGGGATTTTTTATCAAATTTATGGTACTAGTGGTTATCACAATACATAGGCGCACAGTCATACATTAATCCAAAATCATTCAATGTATTTTTCATCCACAATAATTGAGCGCAATAAACTCAGACGGCAATATACTTCCGCTTCGGTCGTAGACAAGGAAATAGCATTTTGGTTTCTTACTAAACCAAGACACTAAACAATTACCCAAAAAGTGACATGTTCCAGTTGTAACTTTTTTCTATCTATCCTACAACCGTCAAAATTAGCATCTGAAAAATCATATAAAGGGAACTCATGACATTTAGAAT
This sequence comes from Coffea humblotiana, assembly GCA_023065735.1. Lineage (NCBI taxonomy): Eukaryota > Viridiplantae > Streptophyta > Magnoliopsida > Gentianales > Rubiaceae > Coffea > Coffea humblotiana. Next base: position 28,734 of record JACYVW010000125.1, read on the forward strand.
ATCAAAAACGCGTAATTCAAGATTCCTTTTAGATATCTAAAGAATTCTTTCAATGCATTTAAGTGAGATTCCTTTGGACAAGATTGAAAATGAGCACACAAGCAAACAACAAACACAATATCAGGTCTACTTGCAGTTAAATAAATTAAACTACCAATCATACCTCTATACTTCTTTTCATCAACTTTTATACCTTCTTTATCCTTGTCAAGTTTGGTAGATGTGCACATAGGTGTTTCAACTTGTTTTTGATCTTCTATTCAAATCTTTTGAGTAGATCCTTGGTGTATTTAACTTGATTACTGAAATGTTCTTTTCTCGGATTTGAATCACTTGAAGTCCAAAGAAGAAATCTTAATTCTCCCATCATACTCATCTCAAAACTCTTTTTGCATAATTGTGAAAAAATCCTTGCACAAGCCCTCATTAGTAGCACAATATAATATCATCCACATAGATTTGCACAATTAAAAGATCACTTGAACTTTATTTAGTGAAAAGAGTGGTATCTACAATGTCTCTTTTAAAACCATTTTCAACTAAAAAATCATTTAAACGTTCATACCATACTCCTGGATCTTGTTTTTAATCCATACAAACCTTTTGAGAGTTTGAACACATGATTTGGATAAATCTCATTTTTAAAAACCGGGAGGCAGGTCAACATATTCTTCTTGATCAATGAAACTATTTAAAAAAAGTACTTTTAACATCCATTTGAAATAGTTTAAAATTCTTGAAACATGCAAAAGTAAAAAACATTCTAATCGATTCTAATCTGGTTATGAGTGCAAATGTTTTCATCAAAATCTATTCATTTCTTCTTGAGTATAACCCCTTCCGCTACAAGTCTAACCTTATTTCTTATTACTTCACCTTTGTCATTCATTTTGTTTCTAAATACCCATTTTGTGCCAATGATAGAATGATCTTGAGGTCTTTCAACTAATGTCCAAATCTTGTTCCTTTCAAATTGATTTAGTTCCTTTTCCATAACTAAAATCCAGTTTTCATCTTTCAAGGCATCATCAACATTTTTAGGTTCAAAGTGTGAGACTAATGCAAAATTATCCATCAATTGTTTAGAGGGGGAACGAGTTCTGATATTCTCGAATGGATCACCAATGATGAGTTCCTTAGAATGGTGTTGAACAAATTTTCAAACTCTTGGAAGATCGTTAGGCGTACCAGCATCTCTGTCATTATCTTTCAATGCTGGACTAACTTGAGAACCATCTTCCTTTGAATCATTTTCTAGTGAAGCATTGTCTTGATCATTAATTGTGAGATTCTTTAGTTCTTCTTGAATACCTGTATCATCATCTTGACCACAACTTTTGAAAATATCACCATTAGATTCATCAAAAGTGATATGTATAGTTTCCTCTATAACAAGAGTCTTTCGATTATAGATTCTAAAATCTCTTTTATTTTCACAATAATCCAAGAAGATTCCTTCATCAGATTTTTTATCAAACTTTTCAAGATGTTCCTTGATATTTAAAATGAAGCATTTGCAACCAAAAACTTCGAAATATCCAAAATAGACTTTTATCAAACATTAACTCATAAGAGGTTTTGTTTAAAATTGGTCTCAAGAGAACTCTATTCATAGTATAGCAAACTGTATTTATGGTTTCAGGCGACAAGTTGCATTCACTTAACATGGTTCTTGCTGCCTCTTGAAGAATTCTATTTTTTCTTTCAATAACACCATTTTATTGAGGAGTTCTTGCAATTGAAAATTCATGTGGAATTCCATTGTTATCAACAAAATTCCTGGAAAGCCACAAAAATGAAATTCTGACGCCATTGTCACTTCTGATCTTGATGATTTTCAACCCAATTAGATTTTAAACTTTTGAAAATAATGAAACAAAATTTTTGAAAAGCATCATCTTTGTGTGCAGGAAACATCACTCCAGTGTATCTAAAATAATCGTCAACAACAACAAAGCAATATTTTTTGCCAACCTAAACTAGCAGTTTGTATGGGACCAAATAAATCAAGATGTAAAAGTTCCAAAAGTTTTGAGGTAGAAACACATTTCTTGGGTTTAAAAGAAACTTTGACTTGTTTTTCAAATTGACAAGCATCACAGATTTTGTCATTTTCAAACTTATTTTTTGGCAAACCACTAACTAGTTCCTTCTTGGAAATCTCTTTTAGCAAATCCATGTTGAAATGACAAAGCCTTCTATACCATAACCAAGAGTCTTTATTTGCTACTTTAAGACATTTAAAACTGAAAGAATCAATATTTTCAAGAACAACTATACAAATGTCATTCACTCTTTTTCCTTTAAAAATAATGTTGAATTTTGAGTCAAGAATAAGACATTCATGTTTTTTAAATAGCACAAACAGATTTCTATCACATAATTGACTAACAATCAACAAATTATAACTCAGATTATCGACAAGAAGAACATTGTGAACAAAAATTTGATCATTCTTACCGACATCTCCAACTGTTTTGGCTTTGTTACCAACTCCAGATTCTTACCGACAACGCCAATTGTTTTTGGCTTTGTTATCATCTCCAAATGTTACTTTTTCACTTGATTTTGACTTGAATTTGATGAATTATGATGGATCACCAATCATATGCCTTGAGCATCCACTATCTATGAACCATTTTGATTGCTTAATGATATTCACCAAACTCACCTACACAAGAGTTCACAAATGATATTTGGTACCCAATTATTTTTTGGATCCTTGAGAGTTAACATTATGTCTAATTATCCACATACATTTCATACCATTTCTCATATTCTTTTTTACATAGCAATTATTCTTCATGTGACCATCTTGGTAACAAAACTACACATAGTCAGTGAATTGTCTACAAGACAGGTTTAATAAATCTGACTTGCTTTCTTTTATAGATATTAAATTCGTTTGCATTAGAGTTCAACCTTTTCTTATGAATGCCAAAATAAGGTTTTTATTCATTCTTTTGAGGGCAGTCTTGTTTCTTGTGTTTAAACAACTCATCTAGACCATCCATTCTTCTTTTCAATTCACCTTGTTCCTTTTTGAACAACTCACATAATTTTGTTTTTCTATCAAACTCAAAAAGTAGAATATTCTCATCCTTTTTCAAGCATTCATTTTCAGCTTTCAGCATTTTGTTTGTCGAAAAAGATAGGCATTGTCTTGAATCAAAAAATTAATTTTCTGTTTTAGTTCCTTATTTTTAGCATATGATTCTTTCAATCTATTATGCAATCTCTCAATGAAAGACTCAACATCATTTTCAGATTCATCATCACTAACAGGTTGAGAGTTGCAAGTAGTTATCTCATCATCACCAATAGCCATGAAAACCATTTGGGTAGATTCCTCTTCTTCTTCGACTTCACCTTCTGAATTGTAATCATTCCATGTAATTTGAAAGTTGTTGAATTTTGATTTTCATTCAATCTTTTCTTCTTTCTTTTTCTTCATTGGACACTCACTCACGTAGTGTCCAGGTTGGCCACATTCAAAACATTTATTAGTTTTCTTTTTATTGAACTCTTGCTTCCTTTTGTTTCTTGTATTGCTGAACTGATTTGGGAATGAGTTGTTGTTTCCTCCTTTTCTGAACTTTCGTTTGTTGAGAATTCTCTTGAAACTTTTTGTGATGAGAGTTAGATCACTGTCATCAACTTCCGCATCTTTTCTATCCAGGGAGGCAGAATCATCTTCATCTTGAGATGCCTTTAGAACAATGTTCCTTCTTACTTTTGCATTCTCTTCCTCTTGCACTTTGGACTTAAGTTTCAGATCATAAGAGGTTAGAGAATTAATAACAGATTCAATAGGCAAGGAATTTAGATCTCTAACTTCTTCAATGGCAGTCATTTTACTCTCCCAATCCTTGAATAAGGCATTCAGAATTTTTCTATTTTTCTCACCTAGAGAATATTTCTTTTCCAGTACCTCTAAATTTTTAATGAGGTCATTGAATCTACAATACATCTGATCAATGTTTTCATGAGATTCCATCTTGAACGATTCATACTTGGTAACCAGAATAGATTTCTTTTGTTTCCTCACATTCTCACTCCCTTCATAGATTTCTCTAAGTTTGTCCCAAATTTCTTTAGCGGACTTACACCTTTTGATTCTAATAGATTCATTTGAATCTAAGACACTATACAGTACATTCATAACTTTAGCATTCAAGGTAAGGTAAGTTATGTTTCACCAGTCAACTCATTTCTAGTTTTTGGTCTTGATCTATGAGTGATTTCATCTATTATAGAGGCATCATATGGACCCTTATTGACAATAAACCATAATTCGATATCAATAGATTGCAAGAAAATGATCATTCTTTCCTTCCAACTCACATAATTAGATCCATTAAACATTGGGGGTCTAGTGACGAATTGTCCCTCAAAAAATATGGCATTGTTGATTGTCATTTTTACTCCCAAACCGATTGAGCTTATTCTCTAGGAGACCAAATTTTGATACCAATTGTAAGGATCGAAGACAACTTAAGAGGGGGGGTAAATTAGGTTATTTAAAAACTAATCAAATTATGGGACTCTTTTTCCTCAATTTGAAACTTACCCTTTTTTCTAGATGACCACACAATGTAGCAAATAATGAGAGATGAAGATTGCTTGTGAGTAGAAGAGAAAGACAGTTTGTATTTGCAATATAGTAACCAGTAGAGAAAGAATAGCAAATCAGAATCACTTCCAAACTCCTTTTGAGTTTGGATACGTTTTATCGAACAAGTTTCTTCAAATTGATCAATTACAACCAATCTTTGTGTACAAAAGAAGGATCACTTCCTCCTTGCCCCAAACCACACTTGGTCAAATTAGGAAGTTTTACTATCACTCGAATAACCCTCACAAAGTTACACTATTGAAGTAATTTTCTCACACAAGAAAAATTTCTATGAAATTTACACAACTAAAAGTACAAATCTTCCTTGAAAAATATTTTCTCACTAAAATCACTCTTGATATAATGTAATCTCAATGTGCAAAGTTGTCTTAAAGTGGTTGATTTTGTTCTATTTATACGAGACCAAAAAAATTTTTCAATTAATGCTTCCAACGGATAGAAGGCAACTGAAGAGTCAACTAACCGTTGGTAGTGTCGGACGTCCGGTGGACCTATTTCTTGCGTCCGAACGCAGGCAGTGAGTTCAAGAAAATTTCTTGAATTATTTCGGACGTCCGGTACCTTTAGTGTATGCGTCCGAAGGTAGGGAGTGAAACTAAGAATTCTTCTTCAATTCTTTTCGGACGTCCGGTACCTTCAAATCTTTGCGTTTGACGTGTTGTAATGTTTGTCGGACATCTGGTGCTCTAATGATGTGCGTCCGATCGAAGTCAGTGAACTTAGAAGGAATAGCTTAATATTTCGGACGTCCGAGAGTGGAGTTCTTCATTCGTCCGAAGTTGCGCAATGATTGTCGGACATTCGATCTAGCTTTTTTGTGCGCCCGATAGCCGCTTCAGTATGCTTTGTGCTTAGTCTTTGAACTTGTTTTGTTTCATTTCTAAAAGGGCCTATTTAGAAAATATTAGTAACATCCATTTGTTTTGTAATCATCAAAAGCTGCGGACTGAGATAAACAATTTTTTTGTTCCATTTGAAGGTGCTCCAGCTGCCTATTATGAGATAGTTCCATCCGTGAAAGATAGGCCAAACCAGAAACAACTTGTGGTGAATTACACCACTTTGCATAACTAGATTCGGGATTTTTCTAGTCTCATTGCACATCATTATGAATATCCCTATCTTGTGCATGTAAATGGTAAGCTGTTGAGTAGTTTTTTGGTTACAAATACTAATTGTGTGATTTATCGTGTAGGTCCAACTTTGGCATTTCATGACAAAAGGCTGACCAAAGAGCTTTGGAGTGCAACCTGGAATTTCCATGAGCTTTATACAAGATGTTTCTTGTCTTGGAGGATGTCCTTGTTCGAAACCATTATGAGATTGTCCAAACGACATGCAACGTGGCTCATGGCAATTCAACTACTTCCAACGTTGTGCATTTTCTTTAATCCGTCGATTTGTGGACAAATCGCTTTCAAGAAGAGGGGAATGATGCAAACATGAATAACCGATTCCATTCCAAATCCATAAAGATTTCATTTACTTAATCTTCAAGCTGGTCATGCTCAACAAACTTTAAATTGTGTCTAATCTGTCCAATTCTGATGAAGAGATTCGGTGATATCTGAAGTTGTTGAGTTTGATCCCTTAGTGTCATTTGTTTAATTAAATTTCCAGCCATTAGTTTATGTTAGTTCCAGCAATGTTAGTCATTTCTTTGGAATTAGTTGGGGTGATTAATTAGTTGGGTTTGATTAGTTGGTTGAATAAGCAGTTAAATGTTATGTGACCATGGTGAGCCGAATTAGATTTAGTTTTCATTACTCCGATTGAGTTAGTTTCTAGTTCTAGCCGAGGTAGGATTAGTTAATTGTTTCCAAGTTTGATTAGGTTTTCTTTGAGTCTTGTAAAGGCTATATAAAGGTCATAGTTCCAATATTATTTTACAGCTTAATAATAACGAATTTTCCAACCAAAAAACTCTTGTGTTTTTGCAACTCTCTTGTCCAAGAGATCTTCACTTGATTACCAAATTGGTTGTGGCGTCATCTACCAAATACCTTGTTCTCTAAATCGTTAGTTTGTGGGTTGAGGAATCATCTCAGTTCGTAAACTCGAGGTTTAGAGGGGTCAAGCGTTTCCCACACATCAACTTGATTTCTTCATCTAGATCCAGGGTCTTATGGGATACGAGTTCAACCCTTTAAGGTAGGTTTGTATCAACGTGCCTAATATGATCAAGTTCACTAGATTGATTCGTATAGAGAATATTATATGGAATAGTGTTAATGATATATTCTTTAAATACCATGTGCATAAGTGATCATACCACTTGATATTACTATCATATCTTGAGTACGGATTGTTATAATTTGACTCTCTTGATTGTTACGCCATAATAAGGTTGCTACATCATTAGAAATTGGGTATAGCATGAAATATGGAAGAATAGAAATCAATTTGTAAGTATTCACCATGTCTAATAATAAAGAATTATGTCATTAATGGCCACTTGTTAAAACATAACTCAGAAAATTTTTGCTTATTGGAAAGATCGTAGATAGTTGTATCTAAATATCTATTCATTGAGAGTTATACTTTAGTAACAATGTAAAAATTAATTACACTAGAATGGTACATGTTTCGTACTCTAGATTAATGTGAGATAAACATGGTGAAGGATAATAATTGTATGTTACAAGTTCATAGAAAGGTAAAATCATCTACTTGACTATTTTCTATACTTAGGTGGTCATAATGCTTTGTAGAGGCCAAATCTTAATATATAAGTTAGTTGATTATATTTAACTAAGATACATTAAAGTAGTTTAATTTATCCAGTTCTTATTGTTAAGAATTCTAACTTTTACTTGTTGTCAATATAATAAAGAATCTCATGGCATCTCACATTAAGAATTTCTTGTACAAAATTAAAAGATATTCAAGTAAGGACTTAAATGATAAGCTTGTAAACTATATAGTTTAATTTGTGAGACAAACAAAACTTGAAGAACTTATTGTGCAAATAAGGATGAATCTTCTTAAACAAGAGTTGCATTAGAAGATGGAAACTAAATCCTTTCGAAAACTGGTTATGTATTTCCTATTGGAATTAGATTATTTATTTGTCTATATATATATATATCCTTATTACTTAAACTAACAAGCTATAATTTTTATGTAGATGTGTGTGAGATTTTATAGAAAATCTAGAGAGAGAAAGAGAGTGAATTTGGCCAGCCAAGAGAGAGAAAATCAGTTCTCTCTCCTCACCCTCTTGGCCAAATTTTCTAATTGCAAAATTAGGTTCTTCCTTCTTTAGATCTTCATCATCTTGTTAGGTTTGTTCTAGATGGAGAGTTAGTTAGCACTTATCTAGTTTTGAGATGTCTAGCATTTAGAGTTCACGAAAATTATAGTCAGAGGCTGGATATGTGGACAACTTGAGTATATCACACCAACTTTCGCTATAACCTTAAGAAGATCTTTACCTTTTGAAAGTAATCTTCTTAACTAACCTTTAATCACATGGAATCTAATCAAAATAGATCTATTTGAAGGAATCAAAATGTCTATTTTTTAACTACATATACTTGCTTCATTCCTTAACTATAGCCACGATGGAGTGCTTTGGATAAACTTTGATTATTTCAAGTATACTGCGATCTTTAGCTTTGGCTCTCAAGACAACTTAAGTTTGTACGAGTATATGATGCATTTTGAATTTGAATATAGGTAGATTCTTGGGTTTAGTTGTGGTTATGATTTATTTATATAATATGAAAAGATACTGATGGTGTATAATTAATTGTTTTAGTTGTTTTCATATGTAGTAACCTTCTATTTTGGTGATTATATCATGAGATGCAATAGTGTTATGGTCTGAATTTAGGGCATGATACCATTCTTGCCTCTTGCTGATCTTTTAGACAAGCATTAAATCCTACGATCATATTGGCCACAACTAAAGCATATGAGATGCAAACTCTCATTTTCATTACTTGAAGAATTCAGAATATTACCAGGTTATTAACAGTGTGCTAAAATGTTTTTCTTTGGTTTTGAAAAAATATATTTAGACATACGTACACACATATATTATCATCTCACTATATTTTGAGTTATCCTGTAAAACCTAGTATTAAGATATGTATTGCAAGTTGATTAGTACAACCATATACTGCAGGATAGGCAGTAGCTACTATCGTCATTTGTTGACAAATTATGATCATGTTATATTCTGAGACTCTATCTATGCTTTATTCATAAATATTATTTGCATTGTAGGCATTTACCAAAATGTTTGGTTTCTCTTCTAAAAGAATGTCTGGATAAGTGGCCTGGGAATAATATAATTTTTGTAGGTTTTTCTAATTTTGGGATGGATTTTGAAAAAAACCGTGATAAATGGAGTTTAGATATATCTTCTTTATGAGAATAATTGAAAACTGAATCATTAGATTCCTCCGAAACACAAACTGATTGGTTGATAGATGCTGATGCAATATCATTTAATTTTTACTTGGATATAGGAGTGGAGAACACACACAAACACACATATGTAAAAATAAACAAGCAAAATAATGATATGAATACTAGAAAGCAAAATTTAGGTGATATAACCAGCCATATGCAAGAAGATTTAGGTAGTAATACCAATTATATGTATAAATATTATGTGCATGAATTGTATGAATCGTCTGGAATAAAATTGTTGGAGTATTATTAAAAGAAAACTTACAATAAAAGGGATTGATTCCCAATATTTGGAAAAATCTTAAAAAATTCAAAATCCTATACTATTACAAATTTGTAGGAGAAGATTTGGAAGGTTTGTCTTAAGGAAGAATTTCTGAGAAAGGCTTGTAACTCTTCGGCTTGAAGGTTGGTTATATAGATGTTTTGGAGAATGTCCTGGAGACGAATAAGCTAGAATAATGCTAATTGTTGTGTTTTCCTTATCTTGATGTAGGGGTAGGCAAAATTATCTGCTAACCTGAAAATTCGTTATATCCGATTCGAAAATTAGGATATTCGATATGTATTATTTGATTGGTTCAAAAGAGGGTCAGGTACTCATTTAGATGCATAGTGGGTTAGGGTCATATAATTAAAAATTCATAGGTATCCGACCCACCCCGTATATATATTTTTAAATTTTTTATACACATACTATAAAATAATATTTTTAGATCTAAATAAATAATTTTATTGAACAAATTACATTACAAATATGAGAGACTTAGTTTATTTACAAAATTCATTTATAGAGGTCATGATCTTATATTTTATAGAAAAGAGTGTTTTTTAGTTAATTAATTTTCTTTTTTTTAAATAACACTTTTATTATAGTTTTAAATATGAGTACACGCTAGAGCTCACATAGAGTCTAACCTATTGCACTTTCCGATGAAAATTTGGGAGCCCTAATCGATCCAGTCGTATATCACCTTGAACAACGCCGAGCAATGATGAGAAACTATTAAACACACAATCCGTGCCAAATCAACTCCTGTATTCGCAAGCTTGTTTGTAGGTTTATTCATCTCCTTAAAACAATGTGTGACAGCTCGGAAATGACTTTGATGTCTCAGCAATTCGTCCAACTCTCTCTGCATCCACCAAGGGCAAGCACTGCAACCTTGCAACAGCTTAACTAATACCAAAGAATCAGACTCAATATGCAACTCAATGTACCCTCTAGCCAAGCGATGTTGGACCCCAATAGTGAAAGCTTTGAGTGCCGCATGAAGACTAGTCGAAGCACCAAAGAAGTAAGAATAACCAAAAACAAAAGCCTCTCTCGAGTCACGTGGCAAGCCACCCCCTCCACTTTGTTTCGGATTACCTTTAGAGCATCCATCTGAGTTCAGCTTATATCCTCTTATCGGTACCAACCACTTTACCGGCTTCACCAAAACCAACAGTAAGGTGTGGAATGTTGCCCAAGAAGCACCAAAATACGAGAATGCTGGAAAGCGGGCAAAAAATATCTCTCGAAGTTGACAAAAAATAGAAGCACTGATCGCATCAGTCCCCACACGCTGATCTTCAGCAAACCCTGCACACCTTGCCCTCCATAATTCCCACCAACTCTATCTTAGCGAGTACCTTATAATCAAGTACCCGCTGATATGCATAACGAGTAAGGTGACCCGCAAGATGCGGGTCAGATCAACCAAATGGTGGACGGGTTGGGTACCCGACCCGCGCCCACTCCTATCTTGATCTAATTGTTCATTGGATTGCCATCTTCTATCCTTATCTGATTTTGTGTAGTCTTGTCAAACTTTCAGCTGTCTCTATGTAGTATCCTACATTGGAAGAATGCAAAGGAAAGGAATGGTTTAAGAACTTGGGCTCATGAGCTACTTTATAATTTGGGTTAACCATTTTGGGTCAGTGAATTTCAACCCAAAGGTTACTTGGGCCAGCCCTTAGACTCGAGTTGCAAAAATTACTTGGATTAGCCCTTGGACTTGGGTGGTGACACTCTAGGTCCCAAATGGGTTACCTTATAACTTGTGTCAACCATTTTGAGCCAATGGATTTTAGTCCAAAAATTATTTAGGTCAGCCCTTGGACCCGAGACGTGATACTCTAGGTCCCACCACTTAATTTTGTCTATTCAGTTGGACTAAAATTTCTGTACAAATCATCTTCATTTTCTTGAGTAAAACTTTCCAATTGTTTTCCATCTTCATCTATTTGAGACAGGGTTTCCACTAACTTTTTGTCAGAATTCTTCTTTAGTCAGGTTGGCAGTAACCGAGCATTGAATTTGATTTTTTGTTTTAAGAAAAGCTTGATTTTCTCTGAGGTCTTGCTGCTTGGGCATTGGGAATTTAATATCTTTAATATTTACGCACCACTTGACTTTAAACTATCTGGTAAACTAACTTATTCCTTAAATATCTACCTTGTTAAAATTCCAACAAAATAGCTAGGAAATTCCATTTTTTAATAAAATAATGTAACAAGGTTTGGGAATTATACTTATCCTTCAAAAGTTTCATCTTGTGCAAAGATTTTGAAATCCAGTTGAAAAGTTGGAGGCATAATCTCGTAGCTGACTCCATAATCTTCCTACCAAGTGAAAAACCATTCAGGGACATCATGTGTGACAATTGGCATCAGTTGAATAAACCATGAATGGGAAAAGGGCTTGAAATAAAAAAAAAATGCTCGCCCATGCTTTTAGATAATTGTAATAGGTATAGACTAGAGGTTTGCAAGGGTTTTTGAATTGGATTAGGGTTCGATAGCCAACAACTGGCCATTCAGTAACTTTAATTAGCCTTTTATTTTAATTTTGTGATATCTAGCTTGTTCTTCTGGTAGTTGTTTTGGAAACCATTCTAAAGGTTTAATGGAATCTTTTTCTAGAAGAATTTGTTCAAAAAATATTTTGGTTTTGAAAGGCATTTCTGTTACAAATAGAAGATTGGGATGAAAATACGTTTGGATAAGATCAATGAATGATTTTGATAAGTAAGTCAGCTCTATTTCCACTAAGAAAACTTATTTCTCCTTGATGTAATAATTTTGCAAATTAGAAGACTATTTGCTTGAATTGGTGTTTAGGAAGTAAAGGGTCCTAGTTGAGTTGGGCGTGGCATTTTTGAAATTATATATGGTCTAGTAGTAGGAGAAGACTTTGGGTTAGAAGGAGGTGTTCGGCTTTTAATCACTCCCACATTCATTTTTGGAGTTTGTAGTGGTGGGTTAGTTGGCAATATTGGCCTTTGGGTATGAGGTCTTGATCTTGATAAAATTGGGGTAGTTGGGATTCAGCTGCTTGGGTTGAGTGGATTAGTAGTGGTCATGGAGGCCTATACTTAGGCTTTTTTGCCATTGTCGTGTCGAATTCTTGAGTTAGAAAATTTGGAAGACAATTTTCTTCTCCTTTTACATAGTTAATATCAAAATCAAAGTTTGAAAGTAAAGCCTGCCATGTAACAAAGATTCGCCTTGAAACAAGATTTTAACATCTTTTTGAAAAACGTCTTTGGCAACTTTGCAATCTATTCATAATAAAATTGTTTGTTTATCAAATTGTCTTGAAAATTTTCTAATGCATAAAACAATCGCTAAAATTTCTTTTTTAATAGTAGAATAGTTTTTCTAAAAGCTAATCCAAATACTAAAATGGTATCGGACTAATTGTTCAATTTGTTTAGAGTCTAGTTTGGAGGAATGCATATACTCATGCAGAGTATTTTTGTTTTGCTTAAAAATGCCACCATATTCTAATTCTGATGCATCTGTTTCTACTATCATATATGCATTAGGATGAGGAATTCCTTAAATTGGAAGGTGCTGAACTATTTTTTTGATGTTTTGAACTGCTTTTTTTTTCTTCAGTCCATGCTGGTGGATTTTTTCTAAACCTTTTATACATTGGTCCACATATCTAAGGTTTTTTACAAAATCAAAAATATAATCCAGACATCCTAAAAAAAGCGTTGCAATTGTTTCTTATCTTTTATTTCATCTAGAAATTTATTAGCAAATTCTAGTGATTTGCAAATTGGTTTATAATTTCCTTGATAAATATCATGTTATAAAAACCTTGCTTTAGTTTGGAATAATTTCATTTTTGTTTTTGAGACTACTAAACCATTTCATTTAATAATATTAAAGAAAATTTCTAAATGCTTAAAGTGTTTTTCAATTGAATCTGAAAAGATTAGCACATCATATATGCACAATATAAAAGGTATGGTACGATTTAAAAATATCATTCATAACTTTTTGAAATTCAAATGAGGCATTTTTAAATCTAAAAGGCATAACTTTCCATTCATATTATCCAAATGGTACATTAAAAGACATTTTATATTTATCTTTGATAGCTATTTGTATTTGCCAAAACCCTAATTTCATATCAAATTTTGAATAATAACAGAATTACAAGTTCTTTTGAGTAAATCTCTTTTATTAGGGATTGCATATCAGATCCATTGTAAAACTTTATGTAAAGGTTTATGATTTATGACTAGTTTTGGAGATTCTTTTCTATTTTTGCATTATTTTGCACATAAAATGCTGAATAGCTCTATGGCGATTTTTGATGGTTCAATTAAGTCTTTTTCTGGCAAAGTTTGAATTTCTTTCTTACAATATTCTAATAAATCAACATTCATTTGAATTGTTCTTATTTTGGTTGGGATCCTTTTCTTATCATACCCTAGGATATAAGGTAAATGGACTATATGTTTTTTTCTATCCCAAAATGCATTTGGTAGGTTTGAACATATTTCATATTAAATTCTTCTTGTATTTCTATTATTTTATCTTTTACTTGCTTAGTGTGTGTCTTTTTTTCAATTTTATTATATCTGATTTCTTCTTTTAAATAAATTATTTATTTTGTTAAATTATTTATAGCTTTATCCTTTAGTGTTTTTTGCTGTCTTAAGGAAATTTACTTTTGTGACTAAAAGAGAGGTCACAAAACGAAAATGAATTTCTTGTTTTAAAACCTTAGTTGTTATTCTTTGTTCATTTAAGTAAAAAGGAAATTTTTTATATAGATCCTTTCTTCTATTTTATTATATTTGATTTATTCTTTTAAATAATTTATTTGTTTTGTTAAATTATTTGTAGCTTTTTCCTCTAGTTTTTTTAGTTCTCTTAGGGAAATTTACTTCTTTGACTAAAGGAGAGGTCCTAGAAGGAAAATGAATTTCTTGATCTAAAACCTTAGTTGTTATTCGTTGCTCATTTACGTAAAAAGGAAAAATTTGAGATAAAAATAAAATACCTAAAATTATTTCTTGATTTAAATCTTTTACTCGAATCAAGGTGTTTTGGAAACAAAATCCTTGCCTACAAACATGTACATTTAAAAGTTTATAATTGATGTGTAATCTTCTATCATTTGCTCCGTATAGTCTTTCTCTTATTTTTTCATAATATTGAGTTGGTACTAATCGTTCTTGTATACAATTATGATATGCTCCAGTATCTAATAGGGTTACTGTATCTGAATAAATTTCTTTATTTAATACTATTTTGATTGGGGTATACCATTTTTGAAATATGAATTCTGAAATAGAAGCTGTTAAATATCTCTCATCCTACTTTTGTATTTGGATGTTTGAATTAGTTTCTTTAAAATCTGTTCTTTTTTCTTTTTGTTTGTTTTCTTTTAATATTTGTACTTTTGTTTGCAAAGCCAACAATTGGTATTTGATATCATAATTTTTTATTTTAGCATTTTGAATTCTTCTTGTAATTTATTTATTTCTATTTGTAAATCTTGAGTACTTACATTAACTTGTGGCTTCTTAAATATATTAAATACTTCTTTATATTAAACGGTTCTATATTATTGAATTGTTCTTCCTGAATTGTCATCAATTTTATCTATTAGTTCTAAAATGAATTGTTTATCTTAACTAGTAATTACATTTAAACTTGAATGTCCATAATCACAAACTCCAATGCATTCACAATTATTTGCTGGAGATTCATAACTTGCTTTTGAATTTATACTCACTTTTAGTTTGTTCTAAAAGGATATATAGAAGAAACTTGACTGCTGAAGGAGACTACAACCCTAGAACCCTAATATTTTTAGGGTTTCACTCCAGCCTTCATGGCGGCCTCATGGCCATTGTTACCCTCGTCGGATGGCCTTAACAGGCCGCCGGGGAAGACCTCGCAGACATTGTTGCAGGGGGTGCATCGGCATCTATTCTTCTTGACCTTGGATCGCTTGGAGTTCACTGGGGTGAGCCGGCTATTGTGATGTCGAAGCAGGACCTAATGACGCTCGCTGAACCATATAAGAATGCCCTCATAGGGAGGTTTGCATACAACAGACCTCCCATGGAAATTATTCACAAATTTTTCATTGCTCTGGGCTTGAAGGGCTCGTGCTTGGTAGGCTTGTTGGACGCTAAACATGTGCTCATATGGCCTACTATTGAGGAGGATTACACCAGAATTTTCCTTCGTCGAACATGGTTTATTCAGGGATCGCCGATGACGGTATCGAAATGGACGATTTATTTCAATGTTAACCAAGAATTCTCCATTGTTCCAGTATGGGTGCTGTTGCTGGGATTGCCACTACCTTTTTGATAGAAAATACCTATTTAAACTTGGTTTGTTGGTTGGGAGACCATACAAATGGATGCAGCAACCTTGAGCATGAAGCGGCCATCTATACCTCGTCTACTAGTTGAAGTGGACGTTGCAAAAAGCCCTGTTCATTGCTTTTGGATAGGAGATGATGAAGTTGGCCACTGGCAAAAAGTGGAGTACGAAGAGTGGCTGAAGTTCTGTAGTTTTTGTGAGAAGATTAGGCATTTGGATAATGAGTCTTATAGGAAACATCTAGAACTTAAAGCTATTCGACAGAATGTTGAGGGGAAAAAACTGACCTCGCAAGTGTAGAAATCAAAACTTCAATTGGACAAGGGGAAAGGAGTGGCACTAGCTGCAACAACCAACACAGAGGTATTAAAAGCAACCCCAACAGCGGAGGGGACTCACCCTGACGCCTTAAGAATGATGGTCATTGGGAGTGGAGACCCCTCTTCTTCGCTATCTCCTGAAGGCGTATCTGCGGGGCCGGTGGGTGCGATTCCGCATCATGAGCAAAGGGTTGATAAATTTCCATCAGGATAAAAACAAAACAAAGATTGAACATACTGCTTAGGAGGATGAACCGAAACCAGCGTCAACATCTAACAAATTTGCAGCGTTGGGATTGATGGAGATGGAGGCTCTGGAAGTTGCGCGCCAACTAGATCGTTGTTGCTCTGTAGATGGTGGATCTCTCTCACCGTCTCCACGAGCTAAGCATCGACTACGGAGGAAGTCAATGGAGGGAATTTAGGGAGCTGGTGTTCCCCTTCAAGAGCTCAAGGCATTCCAATGGAGCATGAACCAGCAGCTGCAGCGAACACAGTTGATTGATGAACAGTTGCCGAGCGAAGCAATTATTGATTCCAGGGATGTAGAGCTCTTTAATACTTTATCAAAAAAACCTGATCGACCTCTTAATTACAACAAAAAATTGCAGTAATTCCTGTCTCAAGCTAGAGCCTCTTTATGTACTGATGATTAGACCGCTTAATGTGCTTGTGTGGAACATACGGGGTGCATCTAGGCAAGATTCTCAACGTCTTCTTCGTAAATTGTGTCAACAAAATCATGTTCGTGTGGCTGTGTTGTTGGAACCAATGACATGTTAGGAGCACTTACAGGCTATTTGCCAATTTCTACATTACACGAGAGCTCAATCTTTTTTGGAAGGTAAGGTCTGGGTGTTGTGGAATGAGGACCTTCCTATTAGCTTTCAGGAAATAGGCGACCATATGTTAATGAACTGGGTTAGTTCTCCTTTTCCTTTTTCGGCGCTATATGCAAAGTGCACGAGGGTCGGTAGATGTGAGTTACGGGGAGTGATGCAGGAGGGTAGTAGTCATTCATCGGGACCATGGATGGTGGCAAATGATTTCAATGTAATTTCCAAATCTAGTGAACGGTCTGGGGGGCCCCTCCTAATGAACATGACATGGAAGATTTTAACAACACCATGTTTAGTTGTGGATTGGTTGATGTTGACTTTGATGGTTCGCCTTTTACTTGGGCGAATGGAACTATGTGGTAGCATCTAGATAGGGCGTTAGTCAATGAAGCTTGGTCAAATATGTTTGGAGCAACCAAAGTGTTCCACTTATTTGTGGTAGGTTGGATCATGTCCCGTTGGTAATTAGGTGTGGACAACGCCAACGTAGGGTTCTTGATTTTGTTTTCTCAATATCTGGGGGAAGCACTCGACTTTCTTGGAAGTGGTACAAGAAGCTTGGTAAGAACCAGTACAGTTAGGGGGAATGCTGGATTTTTCAGAAAATTGGTGAATACTAAAACAAAACTTCGGCAGTGGAATTATCAATGTTTTGGTAATATCTCACAAGCGGTAAAGTTGGCCGAGGAGAAGCTACATCAATGTGAGTCCGAGTTTCAGATACGACGGGATGTCGATTCTAAGTCTAGGTTGGGGGAAGCTCGAGCATCACTTACATGGGTTTTGGCTGTGGAGGGTGAATTTTGAAGACAAAAATCGGCTATAAAGTGGATCTAGGTGGGGGATGCAAATACATGATTTTTTCATTCTGTGGTCAAGTAGAGACGGAATGCTAATTTTATTTCTCGTGTTAAAAGGGATAATAGACAATGGATTGAAGATGAGTCAGGAATTAAGGATTCGGCTACTCAATTCTTTTCTAAATTATTCTCCTATGAGCGAGGAGGAAGGGCTACCCCGGTACTAAATTTCTCAGTCCCTGTGTTGACTCCGACGAAAAATGAGATGCTTGAAAAATTGCCAATGATAAAGTAAGTTATATTCGCCATGTCACCTAAGAGCACTCCAAGTCTTGATGGTTTTAGGGCCGATTTATACCAGCAGTGTTGGGAGATTATTAACACAAATTTGTTGCGGGCTATCCAGGACTTCTTTAAAGGAGATGCCTAACCAAGGGGCTTTTCGAGTCATTCATAGTCCTTATTCCCGAAGGTCCTTGGGGCATCCCAATGGCAACATTTTCACCCCATTAGTCTCTGTAATACGAGTTCAAAGATTATTTCCAAGATTCTAGCTAATTGTATCAATGGAAATGTGCTTCTGCCCAAGTTGACTTCGCTTTGGCAGACGTGTTCTGTGCCAGGAAGAAGCATCGTGGGCAATATTTTGCTGGCCCAAGAAATGGTTTTGGACCTCGATAGGAGGTTAAACTCCCCAAATTTGCTATTCAAACTAGATATGGAGAAGACATACGATCGGGTGGAATAGAGTTTTTTAATTTTTATGTTTGGCTTTCGGGAGTGGGTGGTGGACTTAATCTTCTGAACCTTGTCTAATAACTAGTTCTTGGTTTTGATTAGTGGTTCTCCAGCAGGATTCTTCAGATCTTCAAGAGGTGTTAACAGAGTGACCCACTGTCTCCAGCACTATTTCTATTAGTTGTTGAATTCTTAGGCCGGGGGTTGCAGCACCTGTTCTCTCAGGAGGAGTCTCTTTTATGTGTCTGCAGGGTCTAAAATTCCCTACCTAGCCTTTGCGGATGACATTTTGATCTTTACACGGTGTTCGGATGTCTGTTTGGATGCTTTGAAGACTTTTCTTGATTGTTATCAAGCCTATTCGAGTCAAATGGTTAATTCTATGAAAAACTCATTCATTATTTCTTCTTGAGCGTCGGAGGATCAATGTGCATTGGTGAGCTCAAAATTGCAATTCTCGCATCAAGGTTTGCCGTTCACTTTGTTTGTTGTTTGACAACATCATTTCCCATATGAGGGAGTGGGTGTTTCATTGGAGTTCGAGATTGTTGTCTTCTGGAGGAAAGTTGGTGCTGATTCGGCACGTCCTTACGTCAATCCCAATGTATCTATTGCAAGTGCTGCATCCCTCAAAAGCAGTCCTTCTGAGGTTGGCCAGGATTTGTAACTCCTTCCTATGGGATAAATCATCCAAGTCAAGGAGTATTCATTGGATAACTTGGAAAAATTTGTGCTTCCCTAAGGATGAGTGAGGTTTAGGGTTCTGATCCTTTGCAAATATGAGCTCGGCTTTTGACTGCAAGTTATGGTGGGGCTTGCAGAAAAATGATTCGATTTGGGCAGATTTCATGCAAATTAAGTACATTAAGGGGACGCATCTCTCCAGGGTTCAGGTATGCAGACCTCCAGTGTCATGGAGACGTTTGGAACAGATCAGGGAGGTAGCGTGTGTGGGCAAGTGGTTTGTCGAATTCTGGTATGACCGTTAGCTTTTTGACCAACCAGTTGCTGAGATGGTTTCTATATTAAACCCTTCGCATATATTGCTAGCGGAGTTTTTTTGACAATAGAGGTTGGAAGGTTGAGCGGTTGAGGAAATGGGTGCTAGAGAGCTTGGTGCGCCAAATTCAAGCTGTCCAATTATATCCAGACCAAGAGGATTGCATGGTGTGGTTGGGTGCTGCCACATGGGAATTTTCAGTCAGGGTTGCGTGGGATCCTATTAGACAGAAGCATAGCGTATCACACGTGACCAAATTTGTTTGCAATGGTAGGGTCCACCTCAAGATATCTTTTTTCGTATGGAAGCTGATTCGGGGATGGGTTTCCCTAGAGATGGTCCTGAAGGGCTCTCGTTGTTCTTGCTGTTTTGCAGCGGAAGAGTCCTTGATGCATGTATTTGTGATTGGTCCGGTAGCGAAGGAGGTGTAGGGTCATTTTCAGAGAAGATTCGGAATCTTGGACGGTCCTTCCTCCTCTGTTTCAGCCATACTTCTTTCGTGGTTTTACTCGACTTCTATGGTGTCATTGGGTCACATAAGAACAATTATTCCGTTACTAGTGTTATGGTTCTTATGGAAGAGAAGAAATAAGACTCGGTTTGAAGGAATTCCTGTTTAGGCATGAGATATTGTTCTCATGATTGAGCAGTTTATCGAGCAATTGAGAGGGATAAGATGTTATTAGGGAGCAGCTTTAGGGGTGACTTGGAGGACCCATGGTCCCGTTGGATGGTAGCTGAGAAGCTACAGTGTAGAGCGATGGTAATCACTTAGAAGAGACCTCCAATGCATTGGCTCACGCTAAATACGGACGCAAGTGTCAATCAAAGCCATGCTTATAGGGGAGGTTTGTTGTATGACTCGGATGGTAGGTTAATCTTCGCTTTCTACAAGGAGTTTGGGGAGTTGGATATACTATCGATAGAAAGTTCCTCACTATTATATGGACTCCAGCGGTGTTCGGAAGAGCTTAGGGGGCGGCTAGTGGTACCGGTGGATTCAGAAAGTCTAGTTCGATTGCTCACTTCAGGAGCGGTAGCAAAGTGGTCGCTCTGCAACAGGATCAGAAAGATATGAACGCTGCTTCTCTTGTTTTCAGCTTCGATTCAGCATATATTTAGGGAGGCTAATTCGTTTGCTAATATGCTAACTAAGCTGCGACTTCCATTGGAGTTGCTTTGTACCTCGCATGATTAGCTTCTAGGGAGGATTCGGGCGGCTCTGAATCTTGATTGTCGAGAGTTTTGCAATGTACGTATGTAGGTTGACAAGGGGTAATCTCTCAGGCCTTAACTATTGCTTGGGGGATAATGGTTCTTGTCCTCGAACTTTTTGTAATGTTGCTGATTATTAATAAAAGGAGGGGCAGGCATCCCCACCCGGTAAACGGGTTTTGATGAGAAAACAAAGTTGCTTTTGAATTTTTTGAATTTTTTTGTATTTCATATAGTTCGTCTTATTCAGATTTTAATTCTCAAATATAATCATTTAAGTTGAGTATTTGATTTTTAATTTGAACATATACTTCAAGATTAGAAATTTTCTGAACATATACTTCAAGATTAGAAATTTTCTCTCTTACTTTAAAATATCTAGCTATATGTCTCGATTTTTCATGTTTAAAACAAACATCAAAAGAGGCTTGAGAAGAACCTTGAGGTTTTGACTTACTTCTAGAATCACTTTTAGTTTTAGCGGATTTTGTTCTAGAAAAACTTACCCTCTTATTTGCCAAATAGGATTTAGATGATCTTGATTTGGGTGTTTTATTTTTGGATTGAGTCTTGGGCTAAATCTTGAAGATTTTAGTTTTTTAGATGAAAGGGTTTTGAATTTTTCATAAGCATTTTGGGAATAGAATGATCCTAACTCTCTTCTTGTTTCTAATCCATTTTTCTTAATTTTAGATTTTAATTTTAGATCTATACATAGACTTAGTCCTTCTATACTAATGAAATTAATTAAATCTCCATACATTAAATTTTAATAAGCAATTAATTCTTTGTCTTACGTTTTCTACAAATAACTTTGGAAGTCCTGCTAAAAATCTCTCTTTCCAGTATGAATGGTTACAATCAGTTCCAAAAAATACCTTTGTTAAAAACATATTTTTATATGATGTAAAATTATGTAGTTTTGAACATGTAAAATTTATTAAAATTTGTGAACTTCTATCTTGTAATTTAGTTGGATCTCTTGCAAAGTGTTTACATATAATATATATTAAAGTTGTCATAAAATCTATTTCATTTGTTGTCATAACTACTTATTGATTATTTACTTAAGTGGTACTACTGCTAGCTTTTTTTTTTTTCCAAAAGGTCTTTTATTTTATTGCCCGGATCGTAAACTTACAAACTGAGTATAGGACTAGTCACGTAGACAGTCCTTTAATAGGTCTAAGAGAAGGAAAACCTAATTTGTCCATCCTGACTGCCCCTCTAGCTAGCTGTGGAAGGGTGCATGGTTGGTCATAAACCCTAACCGGGTCATGCGGATGTAAGAGACCTACATTAACTAGTATGTATGCCATTTTGTTCACTTCTCTAAAGCAATGAGAGAACTGCCCTGGATTCTCAGCCAACTGCCATATTTGGAATACTTCTCTACGAATGTGCCAAAGACATTGGAACCGTCGTTGTAATATGCCCACTAATGCCAACGAATCTGACTGTACTCGAACCTGTGTGTATCCTTTCTGACCGCAGAGTCGAAGACCCGTTAATAGAGCCAAGGCCTCAGTGCGCAAACTAATATTGACCCCCAGGAAAACTGAGTACCCTACCAATACTTGACCGTCTGAATCCCGGAGTACCCCACCCCCACCACTTGTACCTGGGTTGCCCTTAGAGCACCCGTCTGTATTAAGCGTCACAATCCCCCCTACCCGCTGCCTGCCACAGAACAAGTCTGCACTAATGTAGGGATGAGGGTTGGGAAATTCTTTCAAAAAACTAACGAAAAGTCGGTGTGACAGTCAATTTTTGGAACTTATCTGCAACCACCTTGGTGATGTCTTGGAGAATGCCATGACACATCTCCTCACAAGACAGTCTAATCCCTTCCCATACCGCTTTATTTCTCGCCTTCCAGATGTGCCAACAGATAAAGCTTGGGAGAATAGAAACCACAAGTCATCTTTGAGCATCAAGATGCGTGGAAAGCCACCAAGTCACCAGTTTATCGCGCAGTGGAACTCTAGGCAGAAATATTCCACAAGTAGCCCCAAAGGAACCCCAAATCTCCACCGCTATTTGTCCCATTGCAAAAATATGTTCAATAAATTCCCCCACAGCCGTAAGGCAACAAAAGCACTTTGACGATATTTAGATACCAAACTTACCCAAGATATCATCAAACGGAAACCTCCACAACAGGAGGCGTAACATAAAGAAAGACACTTTTAAGGGGATCTGGGGATGCCAAATGTGAAAAAAGAACCACGAAGTGTTTCGGGATTGCCTTACCTCTTGGATGGCGGAGGATAAAGAGAATTGCCTGGATGTTGTTGGCATCCACACCACCTCATCCGACCGCTCACCCTTTAGGGGTGGATGCCGTAAAATCATAGCCGTGATGTCCCTTGGCAAATATTGAGCAAGTACCAATGAATTCCGCCTCCCATCTACAAGGAAGTCCTTGAATGTCAAGACCCCGTTAACCGAAACTTTGTGGAAGAGAGCCCCACTACCTAACCAGTTGTCATACCAAAAATCATAAGTTCCCGCATTCACCAATCATCGCATAGATAACTCCGCTTGTCGGCTCACATTGACCAGCCGTTTCCAGGTAGCCAATGCCCCCGCACTGTACTCTACCTGACAAGGATGATAGTGTCGACAATATTTTGTTCGCAGAAATATGGCCCAGAGGGATGATCTTGTGCAGAATTTCCACCATAACTTGAAGGAGAAAGCTGTATACACGTCCCGTAGTAACCTGAATCCCACTCCCCTCTCCTCCGTCAGAAAGCATAACTGATCCCATCGAATCCAATGATACTTGGTCCCCACCTCAATCGACCCCCACAAGAAGTTAGAGCAAACCTTTTCGATGAAGTTGAACACTGAAACCGGTATTACCGAGACCGATAACAAATGCAAAGGGATAGATGATAGGACATGTTTTATTAGAACGAGCTTGCCCCCCTGAGACAGGAACTTGGACTTCCACGAGAGGACTCTCCCAAGGATAGCCTGACTCACCTCTCCATAAATCGAGGCCTTACCCTTTCCTAAATATAGAGGGAACCCTAAGTAGCGAATAGGCAGCTGCTGTCTTGAGAAACTAGTTATACGCTCAATTACCCTCCGCCGGGCCACTGAGGCGGAAGGGTGGACCACATATCCACTCTTTTACTCGTTCACCAGCTGACCCGAGGATTTTTGGTACAAATCCAACACCAGAACAATATTCTGTAAGGCTCAAGCAGATCCGTTAACAAATATCAACACGTCATCAGCGAAGGCCAGATGCTTTACAAGAGGGAACCCAAGCAGCACTTTGAATCCCTGAAAGCCAGCTTGTAAAGTTAGGTTGTTTAAAGCCCTAGAAAGAATCTCTGCCCCAATCACTACTGCTAGCTGAGTCTACCACAACTTGTTTGGTTGCTATCAAAATATAGTTTCTTTCTTCTTAGGTTAAGTAATTCTTCCACCAATATTTTGACATTTTTTAAAATCCTGCTATTAGTAGTTGCGCACATTCTTTATCATTTTTCCTTTACATTTAAATGAACTCACAACCACTCCCATATTCTTTTTTTATCAAACAAAAATTATTTTATTAATCAGAGATCATGCGTACACTAGATGAAACAGAGGCTGCTATCACGAATATCTAACCACCCGTCTACGGAACGTTGGGAAGCCCAACTTATCCATCCTAATATCACCCTAACTAACCGTGGAAGGTCAGAAAAAGCATTAAAAACCTATCCTGCCTCAGAATCGACACCATAATTTGTCAGACGATCGGTCAATGAATTCACTTTCCTATAACAATGCAAAATCGTTAGAAAACAATGACGAAACTAAAGCAGATCATCCAGCTCCCTCTACAACTGCCATGGACATGCAATAGCCCCCCTGAACGATCAGAATGAGCGTCAGCAAATCTGCCTCAACATGTAACTCCTGGAACTCTCGGAAAATACAGTACTTAACACCAACAAGGAGCGCGGGCAACTCTGCATGCAGGCTGCTCATCGACCCAAAATACATTGAATAACCGAACACAAACTTCCCCATGACAATCCCGCACCAACCCACCCCCTCCACTCTCCCTTGGATTCCCCCGAGAACCCATCTGAATTTAACTTCCACCCTCCTTGCGGCAAGATCCATCGAGCTGGCTGAATGTTCACCTGCTTCCGGCAGCGGGCCACCTCCTGAAGCAACCTGTCCCACGAGGGTGCTGACCTCATTCTCGGGAATCGAGCCTGTAAGATGTCATCTAGTAACTGGACGATCCGATTCATAGTCTCCCTGATCGTCAACTGTTGCCCTTCAAACACTCCTCTATTCCGTGCCTTCCACAATTTCAAGCAGACCACCGCCGGAAAAACCTTATTCAAAAATTCCGAAATGACATTATTCTCTCTTCTCAACCACCAAAATCATACCATGTGCTGCACTGTATGCACCCCCTCCATTTCCCCCGCAAGCATCTCAAAGTGACGTCAAACTAATCTTGCTCCTTCCTTAGCGCAAAAAATATGATCCAAGTCTTCCTCCCTAGGCTCCTGGTAACACCAACATCGAGAAGGGCCCCGTACCCCAAATCCCTTCAGCTTGTCCATAGTAGGGAGCTTGCCCTGCAGTAACCACAGCATCAAGAAAGAGATTTTAAGTGGAATACTTTAGTGCCAGATGGCTGCAGTACCCAACGATCTGTTATCAACCTGTCGGACTAGGGAGTATGCCGAAACCGTGAAGAAGCTACCAGAAGCAGTCAAAACCCAAACCATTCTATCAGGACCTTGAAAAGTTTGGGGGAGCAACATCCAGGATGCACGCAACCGACGCTGCATCTAAGTGTTGATTAAGCATGGTAATATTCCAGGCCCCCCGATCTACAAAATCAGCAACTGAATGGTTGTGTAATATCTCCACCTTTTGAAATAACGCCTCTAACGCCAACCAATTATCATGCCAAAAATTCATCAGACCCTGATTTACTACCTAGCTGATGTTGTCCTCCGCCACCTGCTGCATCGCACTCATTCTCCTTCACGTGAGAAAAACTCCATTGACCCGTCTCCGCCAGACAAGGGTGTAAATCCGAGCAATATTTCCTTGCCATGAACTTCCCGCAGAGTGACTGTTGTTGTCGAAAATTTCCACCAGAGCTTAACTGAGAACGAGTTGTACACATCCTTCAAACCCCCGCAAACCAATACCTTCCTCATCTCGCGGTCTACACAAAACCTTCCCACTGTATCCAGTGGAAATTAGTCCCAAAGTCTGACATCCCCTATAGGAAGTCCACAAATACCTTCTCCAAGGCCACGAGAACTCCCTTTGGTGGATAAGCGGCAGCGAGCAAGTGTATTGGCATTAAAGATAACACACTCTTAATCAATATCAACTAGACCTCCAATAGACAGAAGCTTATTCTTCCACGATAGAATCCGAGCCACCACCGCATTATATGCATCTGCAAAGTAAACCTTTTTCCGCCGTCCAACATACAAAGAACATCCGAGGATATCGTATTGGAAAAGCTCGCCCTCTGAAACCAAGTGTCTGGCCAATCACTGCTGCTTTCTGTGGCGAAAACTTTAGGTGAGTCAAGAAGCAGCTTTTCTGAGAATTTATCCGCTGTCCCAATACCACACTGTACTCGTCCAAGACCCTCTTAATCAGAGTTAGAGAGGATCTCGCTCCACTGGAGAAGATGATCACATCATCAGCATACGCCAGATGCATCATGACGGGGCACCGAGGAGGTACTTTAAAAGGAATGAACCATCGTTGAGTGGCTAACGCATTCAGGGCACGAGATAGCACCTTAACTCTGATGACAAATAAGGCAGGCGATATGGGATCCCCTTGTAGGAGACCCCAGGATGATTTGAAAAAGCCTTGAGGAGCGCCATTGACCAATACTGAGAACCAAACATTAGAGACTAGGCGCCAGATCATGTCAATCCAAGTCTCAAAGAACTCAAAGCAACGAAGAACTTGTAAAAGAAATGACCACGAGATTCTATCATATACTTTCATTATGTCTAGATTAATCACCACGTTCCCACCTCGATTAGATCTCGTGATATCTGATAACAACTCTTGAGCAAGCAAGGAAGTTATCCTCTATCTATCTCCCTTTCACAAATCCACTCTGCTGTGGTGATATGAGTCGGGGCAATATCTTAACCAATCTCTCCGATAGAAGCTTCAAAATGATCTTGTTGGCCAAAATTGCATAGGCTGATGGGCCTAAACTAAGTGAAATCCTGATTTTCACTTTGGATAACAGCACAATCGATGTAACCATGATACTTCTAGGGAGCTCAGCCCTACAGAAAAAAATTTACCACTGCCCGATACATGTCCATGGCAACCACCTCCCACGCAAAAGTGAAGAATTTTCCTTGTGAATCCATCCGGGCCCGCCGCACTCTTCTCATCAAGGGCAAAAAACTATGTCTTTAACTTTTTCAAGTCTCGGGATCTCCGTTAACAAAGTGTTGTCTTGGGCAATGACTAATTTCAGAATGACCTCCAACAAATCATTGGCCGGTGAAACGGTCTTCGCCGTGAAAAAGTCTTGGAAGAAACTAACAGTAGCCTCACTGATCTGTGACTCCTCCTCGAGCCATTCTCCCTCCGATTTTCTCACCCGATGAATCACTGCCCGGTGTCTCCTCTCCGCCAACAATAAATGGAAGAATTTCGAGTTCCTATCCCTATCCTGAAACCACTTCACCTGTGCTTTCTGCCTCCAGAAACTCTTCTCGGTCATAAGAGCGTGGCACAGTCGCGCCTGGGGCACGATTGTAACTCACAACGCAAGGCATCCGATGGATCCAGGTCATAACTTGTCTCAACCTCCACCACCTCGCGCTCAACACTCCTGACTGTCTCAAAAAATATCCCCAAACGAAAGCTTAGACCATTGCTTTAGAACCTGTTTAACACCCCGCAGCTTCGCTGCCAATACCTGCAAGGGAGACCAGCTCACCGACTGCGACCAGCATTCTATTACCACCCCAAAAAATCCTTATGAGTGGTCCAAACATTCAAAAATCGAAACGGCCTAGGTTTATTGTCCAAACGCGTTACCACAGATAACAACAGCGGAGAGTGATCCGACGGATCCTTCCCCAAGTATTGAACTATGACCTGGTGGTGCATCTTCAAAGCTATCCCATTGAGCAGTAGTCTATCTAGGCGCTTCCAAATCTGAACTGGACTTGAACGGTTATTACACCAGGTAAACTTTGACCCCGAGAACCCTGCATCAACGACTCTCGCTACTGACATGAAATTCAAAAAATCCAAACCTCCGAAGGTCTAAATAGCAAACCCCCCCTTTTTTCCTCTCCGTTGGTGATCACATTAAAGTCCCAACCAAAAATCACGGAGCCGAACCCGGTTTATCCCTGAATAAGTCACTCTACAAAACTTCTCTTTCTTGACCCGTACACTTAGCATGAATACATGACAAATGAATGGAAGCAGGAAATAAATGAAATTGTACTTGGACAGTTAGATGTTGTGTCGACTCCCCAATACACTGACAATTAAACAGAGACCGATAAAACATCCAAACGGCACCCTTCTGATTAGTGAGGCAGTAGTCCATCTCTAATTTTAGTCTAATGGCAGTAAGATTCTCCAAACCCGTTTTAGATTCAACAACAACTACCAACTGTAAAGAGTGCAATTTAATAAATTTTCTTAGTCTTTTTAGATTAGGGGCACGAGCCACCCCTTTTATATTCCAACCTTAATCATGAGATACCACAGAAAAGGAAATTGTTGAAACAGTACCCCTAGATCTTAGGGTTCTATCTAAAGGAAAACCCACACGAATGCCACATACCTTAACCACAGAGGCCCTCCCCACGTCTACTTTCTCCTGCTCATAGCTGCTAGAAATTACCATCGGATCGAGATTGTGACACCCCCACTCCTCCCAAGGGTATCGGCAGAACGCCTGCCCAACTCTCGTCGGAACTCACTACAATCCATAATTCAAAAGTTCAAAATATTTCAAATAATTTCAATATATAATTAAAATACTTCATACTTACAATTAGTTAGTTTTCAAGTTTAATACAATCCAAAAGAGTATGTACTACAATCATCCACTATAATACAACTTAAGATCTTCAAAAGAGAACAATCTAGTACTATTCACGAGCACCCTTGGTCTCGAATCCTGTTAAGGAAAATAAAAACGTGGGATAAGCTAAACAGCCCAATGAGGTTCCAAGACACTCTAGCAGTTCTAATAAATCAAATAAGTTAAGCATAACACATGTATGGTTCAAGATTGCACATTGGCATATTGACATGAGACAGTTATCATTGTACAGAAATAAACACACATTAAAGGATACGGTGTTCATTTGGAACAATTTCGGTCTACTTCACCTTATAACTCCAGTGATCCCTTCGGTTTGTCTGGCCATCACCTTATCCCTCCAGTGGTAGTACTCGAGTATACCAAAATGGTGTCCCAGGGTTCCAACCTACTCGACCGAGTCCAATCCTGACTCGAGCAAGTTAGCAACCAAGGGCAGGATCCAATTCAATTTAGAGCTTATAACATGCACAAGTAATCAAGTAAATTGGTAAACGGTAGTAATTTGTCATTTTAGTAGGACGAGTGAGATAAAATACACACTCGCCTTAAATGGTGGCAATTTCATAAGAACAATTATAGGCAACATTTAACACTTAAACACGTAAACAATATGCGGTAATTTCATATGAATATGTAATTTACAATAATCAAGTAATCAAGTAGTCAAGTAATCAAGTAAGCAGATAATCAAGTAAATCGGTAAACGGCCATAATTCACGGTTAGTCGGTAAACATGTGGCAATACAATTTAAGTTACCTACGGTGGCAAAATTCATAGGAGCATTTATCAGTAGCACTTAACAGTTAACACATAATGACTATGAAGTAAACATGTCGTAAAGTTATTCAAGTTACGTACTCCTATATGGAACACTCATCGAAATCAAGAGTGTAAAACAAGATCGCGGCAAGATCAAACGAGTTCTTCGGGATCCTATTGATAACCTGAGACATGTACAATTATAATTCACCTAGGCATTCAACCAAGATCTAGTAGTATTCCCACTACTGTCACTTAAGAGATAATGCGTTCAAATCGAATACAAATATCACTTAATAAGTTAATCCACGAGGGTAACATTTGAAAATACCCAAAAATATATTAATCCAAGTCAAGTCATGTCCAAGATTCTCCAAATTGAAGATTAAACAGATCTCTAAGTTTTGGCACGAAAACCAAGAAAGATGGAGGATTAGTTTCTTGTCAAAATTCCCTAGTTGAACACCCAAGTTTCAAGTATAAGTGAGCTTTCTCATTTTTCAAACTAATGGAGATAAAAATCATGCAAAACTCCACTCATTTCATATAAAATATCAAAGATAAGTTCCAAGATTCAAGTGTAAAATTTGCGCAATTCACCCAGAACCACTCTAACCAAACGCTTCCTTTTTTTGAGTTTAATTCAAGAAAATCGAGGCAAAAAGAACCAGGGTTTGAAGTTCATTTATCAAGTATAAAATAAGGTGTTATTAACCAAGAAAATTTAGCAACTAGGAAAAGACATCAAAAGAGGTTTATTCCATTGGGAATCGAGTTTCATAAATGAAGGGTTAAAGTCACAAGAGAACCTGTATCATTCATGAAATCGAGTTTAAAATAATTTATTAATATCAAGATAAGAGAACGAGTTCTCAAAAACTCATTTCAGAATAGATCGAGAATTTCAGCTTTGCACGACAATTTTGGAAAAATGTATCTCACTCTCCACAAGTTCAAAATTGAAAAACTTGGTACCGTTGAAAACTACTTCAAAGTAATAAAAGTTCCTAGAAGACACTTTTCCATGATTCAAAACGGAAGTCACTCAAATTTCAGCTTCAAGTTGCTGTTTTGGATTCCCAAGACAGATTAAGATTGGTTTTTGGCAAACTTTGGAAATTCGGAAAAATTCATAGAATATGAACTAGCCTCAGAATTTGAAACTCAATTAGTGTTACAATCAAAGTTTAAAACACACAAACAAACAAGAATTGGAGTTTTGAGCGCCAAGATATAGCGGCTCAAAGTTGGCACAAAAGTGAAGTCCACTGGGCAATTTTCCAGATTTGAGTCACAAACTTTAGGATTCTAGTTGGGCATCAAAATAGACTTGGAATGGCACCAAATTTGGTATGATTACACTACCATATAAGGCTATTCCTCTGAAATTTCAAGCAAAAATTCGTACGGGAAGTCAGTTAACAAAGTCACTAAAGTTCAAGAATTTCTAAGGCAAATCTGCCTTGCACTTTTGTTTTCCTTTGCTCAAATATTTGGCCAATGAAATCTTCTCAAACATGATTCATTTATGAAGCAAATGTATAAGAAACATCCAAAATACATTTGGTAGGTGATTAACACCAAGAATTTCAAAATAACTAGTCCCAATCAAGATGAACCATTGATCAGTCCAAAAATGAGGGTTTTTAAGCAATGAGGCAGATCTGAAATTCGGCCATAACTCACTCAATTCAACTTGGAACTCAGCGTGGTTGGTGCTGTTGGGAAACTACACTCATAGGGCTACATTTTCTCAGAAGAATCATTCTAAAATTCTATCCATAGCTAGCTCAAATATGAGCCACAAGTTCCAGCATCGCATTGACCCTAAACAGAGCAACGAAACAGGACAGGAAACTTTGAACAATTGGTGTGGCTCACTCAAGTCGAATCAGGGGATGCATTTTATACCTTTGGAAAACTGAAAGTGTCTAGTTTCTAATGCCACAAATAGCACTCGATTTTGAAGTTGGAGCAAAGAGTTATGGTCATCTGAAATTTACTGCCGGAGCAATACGGGACAAAATTTCTAGTTTTGAAACTCTTTTGAAATCTAAACATTTACCCATCCAAATCAAGAGATTTTTGGTAGAAATTTTCTACACAACCTATATAACATATATACATTAAAATCAATGTAATTTAACCACAAAAATGTTGAACTAAAGACTCGATAGAACCAGGGGCAGAATCGGCACTTTTCACTTTCAAACTTTCCTTTGATTTCTTTCCACTTTCTCAACTTAGATCCACTAGTTTAGCACTAAAACAACACAAATAGCATATATAATCATCATAACAACCCATCAAGTCCAATGTGGGATTTCATAGAGCACACTCACAAGATCTACAACAATCCAAGACTACCGATATGAAGTTACAAGCTTCTAAGTGCAATATAACTTACAAAAACTAAGATTCAAAGGTTTGATCGTTGGTTACCTTCTTAAATGATTAACCCAGAAATTTTTGGTCCTTTGAACTTTAAGAAAACCGTGAGAATAAATCTCTCTTCCTAGTCCAAGATGATCTCCAAGTTATTTGCAAGGTGTGGTAGGAATTTGAGATAATTTGGAGCAAGATTGAGTGAGATGAGATGAAGAATTTTTTTGCTCCTTCTTCCTTGGTGTTGCACGGCTGCCTAGAGAGAGAAAGGAGAGAGTTGTGGCTGATGGAAAAGCTTCTAGAGTAAGCTTGGTAGGTGAGAGACTTATGTGCTCAAAAGTCAACCCTCGCTAGTACGTGCACGCACGCGTTTCGTGCTCATTTCTTCTCGAGTTTGTTTCACTTGTGCATTATACCTCTAATGTACTTTCATACATATTATTATTATTCACTCTTAATAGTTTAGGAATAATTTCTAAAATTCTCCAATTAGTCACGCGCACGAATACCCGAACTTCCAACTTGTGCGCGATAAAGCGAAATTTCTAAGAAATTCTTACAACGATAGTATAACTAACTATTACTTGAATATTTAAACATAAAATTACTTATTTTAAGACTAACACATGAGTTCTCACATGAGTCTAGTATTAATTCCTCAAGTCTCTAATTTGTCGCGTTGTACGACTTTCGAGAAACTATCGACGCGCATGCAATAAAAGTTTCATTTAATTTAATCACATCCAATCTCTCAATTAATTATTCTTAGTCTACTATTAATCATCTTTAGTTTTCCAAAACTAATGTATAAGTCTTCAATTTCCAAACTCATTGTACGCTCAAATCGATTATTGCTTCCAAACGCGAATTCACTATTCTCGCTAAACGAGCTTCCCAAAATTTAATTTTTGTAACGAGTCATTTTAAAAATACATGTAAGTCATAATTTCATGTAATTGGATCTAAAAAAATTGAAATAAAATATTCAGAGCAAACGACCAATTAAATATTTAAATAAGCCAGTAATAGGAGTTTAAAATAAGTGAATTTGCTGGTCCTCACAACCTTCCCTCCTTAAAAAGAATTTCGCTCTCGAAATTCGTACCTTTCGTAATCTCAAATAACCCTGAACCTTGTTGGGTGATCATTTCATATGTTCTTGTAGATGCCACTGGTCGGTTTCCTCCTCCATTGACTTGTCAAAGGATAGTTCTATTTTCTTGTGAAGTAGTAGTTTCTCGTGGATACCGCTTCGGACGGTCGTGAAATTTATGGTTGGTGTTTCCACATCCCATACACTTTCGCCCCTTTAGCCAGCAGTTTTCTTCGATATGATTCGTCCTTCCACAATATCCACAGGTCGGACGAGGCGTTGTGACTTGACTTGCTTGCGAGGTTTTCTTTGATTGTATCTGTCCTACTGGAGCTCTTCATGATGTAGTCTCTTCTGGTTCCTTTATCATGAGTGGTGAAAGAAGTGATAGTCTTACTCCATCCACTCCTTTTCTAACTTTGGGTGGTGGTCCAATTTCTCTTAGTTTACTTTCGGATGCATCTCCTTTTCTCGCTTGAAAGGCTCTCAATTGAGATTTTATGCTTTCCACTCTTTGCACTTTCTCGAGAGCGTCACTAAATGTTTCAATTTGTACTGCGGTAAGGGCATCTTGGATTTCTAAATTTAATTCTTGAACAAACCGTTTTATTCTCTTCCATTCCATAGCCAACAATTCTGGAGCATATATAGATAATTTCGTGAGTCGTGTTTCGTACTCAGCTACACTCAAAGTTTCTTGACAAAATTTTATGAAATCGTCTTCTCTCTTTTCTTGGACTAGTGGAGGAAGAAATTTCTCATTAAATTCTCGTACAAAGTTTATTCAAGTTCTTGGAGTTTGATCTTTTTCCCACTTGTTTTTTATAACATTCCATCAGGTTCGGGCTGCTCCTTCAAGTTGAAATACAGTAAAAGTGACTTGTCTTTCCTCTGTATAGTCCAAGGCATCGAATATATTCCTTATATCCTCTAACCAATTCTCAGCCACTTTTGGGTCAGGTCCTCCAGAAAACTTGGGTGGAAAGAATTTCTGAAACCGCTCCAAAGTTCGATTCTCCCCTATCTCTTGGTTTCCACATTGGTTTTCTTGTCCAACCCCCTGATCCTATTGAACTACCAAAGGTTCTAGTGCATCCATCATACAAGTTAAAACTAATCCAATTTGGTCATTTCCTTCTTCAGCTCTTGGCTCGGCGTTTTGTTCAATATCAGAGCCATTATCTACTCTTTGATTTCGGAATTGTCTAAGTTGACGTTCCTTTCGTTGTCCTCTAGTTTCCATGTTCACGGCTAATCTATACGCATATGCATAAACCTCACACTAAGCCATAATTAAACTACCCACACATACCAGTAACAACATTTAAAGGAAAATAGAATCACTTGCACAAATAACATTGTTACCATACAAGTAAACACAAACTAGAACTCATTAAATCATAATACAAGTTATAGTCAAGTAAAGTTCATACCAAGTCAAAGTCAGCAAACAAAAGTAAACAGGTAATTATTAAATGTACATTCATCTCCAAAGCACAAACTCTTAAGTTCTACTCCCATCGTCTCACTATAAAGGATCACAAGTAGTGCTTCACTAGATTAATTGGAACTAGATGATTCTCGTTCTCTAACACGTTCAACTTCAATCCTAACACTAGAATCCTCTAGACCATGATTTTCTTCACCTCTATTTCTTAAGTTCAACTACATTCCACTTATCTCTGGCCAATATTGTCCCACACTCTGTTAAGATACTCTCCGTCCGATCTCTCATTTCTCTTACTATTTGAACTTGACGTCCGTTGACCTCTTGCGCTTGCTCTCACGAAACATTAGTCCATTCTTATTCCTCGCAAATGGAGATCTCAAATCCTTAGCATTGCCCTCAACTCTTAAGTACACGGGTACAAGAATTCGAAACAAGGTAATTCACAACTCGAGCCGGCCAGTCCCAAGAGTAAATCACCACATTTGAGATTCCTACCCAACATACATATCTAATTCTCCCCAAGTATCAAGATAAAGGGTTTATACTTATCACATTCATGATTCATAGCTTCACTCTAGGAGAGGAATTAAGTCTTTACTCATCCATATAGTAAGAACCATAATATTACTTGGCCCAATCTCACCCCGCGCGGAGACCACGCGAAGCGGCTCTGATTTTTATCCCTACAAGCAATCACTTAACTTTCAAACCAGTCCCACAGTCCGGCATCCTAAACTTTTAAGTCTAGGATACACTACAAAGATCTGAAGTCTAAATTCTGATACCAACTGTTATGCCCCCATTTCTCCCAAGGGCGAACCCAAGGGTATCGGTGGGACGCCTGCCCAACTCTCGCCGGAACTCACTACAATCCATAATTCAAAAACTAGAAATACTTCAAATAACTTCAATATATAATTAAAGTACTCCAAAATACTTCATACTTACAATTAGTTAGCTTTCAAACTTAATACAATCCAAAAGAGTATGTACTACAATCATCCACTATAATACAACTTAAGGTCTTCAAAAGAGAACAATCTAGTACTATTCACGAGCACCCTTGATCTCGAACCCTGTTAAGGAAAACAAAAATGTGGGATGAGCTAAACAGCCCAGTGAGATTCCAAGACACTCTAGCAGTTCTAATAAATCAAATAAATTAAGCATAACACATGTATGGTTCAAGATTGCACATTGGCACATTGACATGAGACAGTTATCATTGTACAAAAATAAACACAAATTAAAGGATACGGTGTTCATTTGGAACAATTTCGGTCCACTTCACCTTATAACTCCAGTGATCCCTTCGATTTGTCTGGCCATCACTTTATCCCTGCAGTGGTAGTACTTGAGTATACCGAAACGGTGTCCCAGGGTTCCAACCTACCTAACCGAATCCAGTCCTGACTCGAGTAGGTTAGTAACCAATGGCAGGGCCCAATTCAGTTTAGAACTTCCAACATGCACAAGTAATTAAATAAATTAGTAAACAGTAGTAATTTGTCATTTTAGTAGGACGAGTGAGATATAGTACACACTCGTCTTAAAATGGTGGCAATTTCATAAGAGCAATTATAGGCAACATTTAACACTTAAACACGTAAACAATATGCGGTAATTTCATATGAACATGTAATTTACAATAATCAAGTAATCAAGTAGTCAAGTAATCAAGTAAACAGATAATCAGGTAAATCGATAAACGGCCATAATTCACGGTTAGTCGGTAAACATGTGGCAATACTATTTAAGTTACCTACGGTGGCAAAGTTCATAGGAGCATTTATCGCTAGCACTTAACAGTTAACACATAATGACCATGGAGTAAACATGTCGTAAAGTTATTCAAGTTACGTACTCCTATATGGAACACTCACCGAAATCAAGAGTGTAAAAACAAGATCACGGCAAGATCAAACGAGTTTTTCGGGATCCTCTTGGTCACCTGAGACATGTACAATTACAATTCACCTAAGTATTCAACCAAGATCTAGTAGTATTCCCACTACTCTCACTTAAGAGATAATGCGTTCAAATTGAATACAAATATCACTTAATAAATTAATCCACAAGGGTAGCATTTGAAAATATCCAAAAATACATTAATCCAAGTCACGTCATGTCCAAGATTCTCCAAGTTGAAAATTAAACAGATCTCTAAGTTTTGGCATGAAAATCAAGAAAGATGGAGGATTAGTTTCTTGTCAAAATTCCCTAGTTGAACGCCCAAGTTTCAAGTATAAGTGAGCTTTCTCATTTTTCAAACTAATGGAGATAAAAATCATGCAAAACTCCACTCATTTCATATAAAATATCAAAGATAAGGTTCCAAAATTCAAGTGTAAAACTTGGGCAATTCACTCAGACCCACTCTAGCCAAACGCTTCCTTGTTTTTGGAGTTTAATTCACGAAAATCGAGGCAAAAAGAACTAGGGTTTGAAGTTCATTTCTCAAGTATAAAATAATGTGTTATTAACCAAGAAAATTTAGCAACTAGGAAAACACATCAAAAGAGGTTTATTCCATTGGGAATCGAGTTTCATAAATGAAGGGGTTAAAGTCACAAGAGAACGTGTATCATTCATGAAATCAATTTTAAAATAATCTATTAATATCAAGATAAGAGAACGAGTTCTCAAAAACTCATTTCATAAGAGATCGAGAAATTTCAGCTTTGCATGACAATCTTTGGAAAATCGTATCTCACTCTCCACAAGTCCAAAATTGGAAAATTTTGTACTGTTGGAAACTACTTCCAAAGTAATAAAAGTTTTTAGAAGATACTTTTCCATGATTCAAAACGGAAGTCACTCAAATTTCAGCTTCAAGTTGCTATTTTGGATTCCCAAAACAGGTTTAAGGTTGGTTTTTGGCGAACTTTGGAAATTTGGAAAAATTCACGGAATGTGAACTGGCCTTTCAAATTTGGAACTCAATTAGTGTTACAATCAAAGTTTAAAACACAACAAACAGAACAAGAATTGGAGTTTTGAGCGCCAAGATATAGCAGCTCAAAGTTGGCACAAAAATGAAGTCCACTAGGCAAATTCCAGATTTGAGTCACAAACTTTAGGATTCTAGTTGGGCATCAAAATAGACTTGGAATAGCACCAAATTTGGTATGATTATACTACCATATAAGAGCTATTCCTCTGTAAAATTTCAAGCAAACATTCGTACGGGAAGTCAGTTAACAAAGTCACTAAAGTTCGAAGAATTTCTAAGGCAAATCTGCCTTGCACTTTTGTTTTCCTTTTCTCAAATATTTGGCCAATGAAATCTTCTCAAACATGGTTAATTTATGAAGAAAATGTATAAAGAAACATCCAAAATACATTTGGTAGGTGATTAACACCGAGAATTTCAAAATAAAAAGTCCCAATCAAGATTAACCATTGATCAGTCCAAAAATGAGGGTTTTTAAGCAATGAGGCAGATCTGAAATTCGGCCATAACTCACTCAATTCAACTTGGAACTGAGCGTGTTTTGGTGGAATTTGAAACTACACTCATAGGGCTACATTTTCTCAGAAGAAATCATTTTAAAATTCTGTCCATAGCTAGCTCAAATATGAGCCACAAGTTCCAGCATCTCATTGACCCTATCAGAGCAACGAAACAGGACAGGAAACTTTGAACAATTGGTGTGTCTCACTCAGGTTGAATCATGGGGTGCATTTTATACCTTTGGAAAAC
Source organism: Coffea humblotiana (assembly GCA_023065735.1). Taxonomy (NCBI): domain Eukaryota; kingdom Viridiplantae; phylum Streptophyta; class Magnoliopsida; order Gentianales; family Rubiaceae; genus Coffea; species Coffea humblotiana. The sequence continues at coordinate 66,823 of JACYVW010000125.1, forward strand.
CGAAAGTGTCTAGTTTCTAATGCCACAAACGGCACTCAATTTCGACGTCGGAACAAAGAGTTATGGTCATCTGAAATTTACTGCCAGAGCAATACGGGACAAAATTTCCAGTTTTGAAACTCTTTTGAAATTAAAACATTACCCATCCAAATCAAGTGATTTTTGGTAGAAACTTTCTACACAACCTATATAACATATATACATCAAAATCAATGTAATTTAACCACAAAAATTTTGAACTAAAGGCTCGGTACAACTAGGGGCAGAATCAGCACTTTTCACTTTCAAACTTTCCTTTGATTTCTTTCCACTTTCTCAACTTAGATCCACTAGTTTAGCACTAAAACAACACAAATAGCATATACAATCATCATAACAGCCCATCAAGTCCAATGTGGGATTTCATAGAGTCCACTCACAAGATCTACAACAATCCAAGACTAACCCACATGAAGTTACAAGCTTCTAAGTGCAATATAACTTACAAAAACTAAGATTCAAAGGTTTGATCGTTGGTTACCTTCTTAGATGATTAACCCAGAAATTTTTGGTCCTTTGAACTCCAAGAAAACCATGAGAATGAAGCTCTCTTCCTAGTCCAAGACGATCTCCAAGTTATTTGCAAGGTGTGGTAGGAATTTGAGATGATTTGGAGCAAGATTTGAGTGAGATGAGATGAAGAATTTTTTTGCTCCTTCTTCCTTGGTGTTGCACGGCTGCCTAGAGAGAGAAAGGAGAGAGTTGTGGCTGATGGAAAAGCTTCTAGAGTAAGCTTGGTAGGTGAGAGACTTATGTGCTCAAAAGTCAACCCTCGCTAGTGCACGCACGCGCGCGTTTCGTGCTCATTTCCTCTCGAGTTTGTTTCACTTGTACATTATACCTCTAATGCACTTCCATACATATTATTATTATTCACTCTTAATAGTCTAGGAATAATTTCTAAAATTCTCCAATTAGTCGCGCGCGCGAATATGCGAATTTCCAACTTGTGTGCGATAAAGCGAAATTTCTAAGAAATTCTTATAACGTTAATATAACTAACTATTAGTTGAGTATTTAAACATAAAATTACTTATTTTAAGACTAACACATGAGTCTAGTATTAATTACTCAAGTCTCCAATTTGTCGCGCGGTACGACTTTCGAGAAACTATTGACGCGCAAGCAATAAAAGTTTCATTTAAGTTAATCACATCCAATCTCTCCATTAATTCTTCTTAGTCTACTATTAATCATCCTTAGTTCTCCAAGACTAATGTATAAGTCTTCAATTTCCAAGCTCATTTTACCCTCAAATCGATTATTGCCTCCAAACGTGAATTCACTGTTCTCGCTAGACAAGCTTTCCAAAATTTAATTTTTGTAACAAGTCATTTTTAAAAATACATATAAGACATAATTTCATGTAATTGGGTCTAAAAAGGTTGAAATAAAATATTCAGAGCAAACGGTCAATTAAATATTTAAATAAGCCAGTAATAGAAGTTTAAAATAAGTAAATTTACGGGTCCTCACAGAGATGCAACTCGGCCATCGGCGAACCCCACGAGCCCGCACCCCATACCCTCCTCCCCTTGGAGATAAATTTCCAACCCTTCGCTGTATCTCCTGCAACTCCTTCGCCATTCCCTCTTCAGTCTCGAGCTGTGGAGTCCACGCATCCTCGTGCTCCACCACAGCCTCCCCAGCCTATACCAGTCCCACTGAACTGCTGCCTTCCCCACCCATACCTGGCAACACAATCCCCGTGCTGATACCCATTGCTGGATCAGCAGCCTGTCCCACACGTCCAAGCTCCAACGCTGGAAGCATGGCAGGCTGTGAACCAGCCCCTTGCTGCTGCTGTTGGTGCTCTTCCGCTGTCACCCCCTGCGGCTGCACTCCCTCCTTCCCTCGCAGCTGTAAGTCAGCCATCACCCCAACCAGCTCGAGTGACAGCGCCGCCTGTCCAATCGTGGGTGCATCTGGGTCCTTCAACAGAGACGCATCCTCCCTCTTTGCATTCCCCATCATAGCACGCTACCCTGAAATTTGGCACATCGCAGGATGTAAAACATGGCAATTGTCCTCTGCATGTCCCTGGCGAAAACAATGAGTGCAGTACTTGGGAAAGTTCTCCACCACCAGCTCCTGCCAAAATCCAGCATTGTCTCCATTCCTAATCCATACACACGATGGCAAAGTCTTCAACAGATCCACTTCCACGCACACGCAAGCAACACTTGGTCGGGACACAGTAAGAGTGGCCGGATCCACCAACAAAGGCAAACCCACACAGGACATGATTGGAAATAGTACTTCCTTGTCGAAGAAGTGCAACGGTAACTTCGGAAGTTGGAAGCACAGAGGAACAACGGAGGACTCTCTGTCAACATGGAAACCTAGCGTCCATTTGAAGACTCGCATTGGAGTAGAAGAGACGTACCAAATCCTTCTAAACCACACTCGATAGAAATCAGCCTCATTATGGAGCTGAATCAAAACATGTCGTGCATCCAGCAGACCCACCGTGGGTTTCTCTCGAAGATCCAGTGCTGAGAAGAACTTGCGCACCTCCTCCATCTTCGGCCTATCCCTAGAAAACTTCCCTACTAAAGCAAAACGATAAGGGCTGGCCAAGGTGTCCACAGCCGCCTGAGAAAAGATGATCGCTGGCTCTCTTTTGTGAGTCGCCGCTGCTACCGCAATGGAGATTGAAGGTTGCGATGCATTCTGCTTGAACAAATCTGAGAAGGACTTTCGTTGGAAAGAAGGGGAGACTTGTTGCATAGGGGGATGCCCTCCAGCAGGTGGTCGGAGGGCTACCATGGCAACCCACCATCAGACCTAAACCCTAGCCTAGTTGGCCTGCCATGAAGAGCGAAACCCTAGCAGCTTTCACCTGCTCTAACTGTTTCTCCTAAAATATTTCTAAATATGTATACACTCCTATATTCTGAATAATTAAATCAGAATCATTTTGTAATTTAACATTTTTGGTAAATCAAAAGGTTTGAATAAAGATTTAATTAGGTCAACTGGTAGTGGTTTACTAGTGGGAATAATAAGTTGTAAATTATTAAGTCTTCTAATTGATTTGCTATAGTATATAGTATTTAATTAGTATAATTATTTTGTTGAATTACTTTGTTTATATATTTATTAGTTGGTACCATTTTTTCATCACAAGCTTTTTAAGAGCTGAGGCAATAATAGTTTGATTCCTATGTTGAATTTTTATTTCTTCTAAAGGAGGATGTGTGAAAATTGTTGAGTGTCCTAAAATAGTTTGCCTCGTTTTATATCCCACTAGAGAAAACATGTTTTTATAAATATATTTTCTATTTTATGTTTCTAACAATAAAATCAAACCATTTAAAGAAATCTAAATGAATTTCTAATTTAGTTAATTCTTGCAATTAAGTTTGTTTAAATAATTCTAACTTTTCTTTAGAAAAAGTTTTAAAGTACCATTCCCTTTTATCCTTATTTTTTTATCTAGAAAATAATTTTGTAAATATAGTTTGTCTAACTTAAATTCTTTTGTGATAACATTTTAATTGCCTATTAGTATTCATTTGTGACTGGGTTATGAGTATTTCCAATTCTTCATCAGTTTGTCTACCTGTAGTCTTTTGGAATAGATTGTCTAAAATATTCTTTTTCTAAATTTAATTTTGTATTAAACGAAGAGGTAGAGGGCCTGGAAGGGAAAAAAAAGACCAAATGGCAAAATAATTCACTAAACTGTTAAGCTTTATGTGTTTTTAGTCACTAAAACTATTTTTTTAACCAAAAATGTTACTCAACTAATGAAATTGTAGCTTTTTGGTCATTCTGTCAAATTTTAGAGTTAGAACAAATAGAAAGATAGACACGTGACAGGCAATAGGTTGCTCATAGGGGTAAAAATTATCCACAAAATAGGTGAGAGGCAATCTGAAAATAAAAAAATGTATCTTGAGGATAAAACTATAATAATCACAGAATTAGGAATTTTAACTGAATTATGTTAAAGTCCTAAACTAACTCTAATTCTCACAAAAAGGACTTTGTGGTCACTTGCACATTCATTGTCTACCATCTTTACTACACATACTACTGCATCATGTTATAAATTTCAATCATCAGTGCATAATCAAAACCCCAAATCCATGGAAAAAGATTCATCCTTTTTTGTCCAAAACCCAAACCCTAAATTTCTAACACTAGTCAAAATTGGTCTCATCAGATTCGGGTGTTTAACTTTTAAATCTAAACAAGCATGAGAAACTCTAAAGCCTTTTCTTTTCTTTTCTTTTCTTTTTGTCTACTCTTTTAGTCAGAATCAATGTAGTTTGGGTATTGGTTCAACTTTCACATTTTTTATCCCAATATCACTCTTCTCGCATAAAGGCTATAGAGATATCCCAAAATTGGAAGAAACTAGTAAGAAAAATCAAAATTAGTGAAAAATATTGATGGGATTCAAAAAGTTGAAGACTGCACATGCTCTACTGAGCATCCCTAATCATTTTTCAGTTGGTGGGGAAGCAATGAGAGGCAATAGGGACATGGGTGCTTGTTGAGTGATGGTGTCACTGTCGAAAGAGGAGCCAACAGTTGCAGAAGGGGTTTAGGTGAGGAAAAGTAAAGCATGCCTACAAAGATGGTATTTCCATTTAAGTGACTCAAAAATAAATGCTTTGTTGAGCTTGTTTATCAATGACCATCAGATCATGATAAGCCAAAACCTAACTTAGGTGGCTATGGGGTTGTGATGCAATAAAATTTGTGAGAAAGAAGAAAGTTTTCTAAATTTCTTATTTTCAAATTTAAATGACAAATTTTCCCTTGAAAACTATCGCATGACATATATGACCATCCCTCCGTCTACCTTTAACACCAACTTTGGACGGAATGACCAAAAAGTTATAATTTTATTAGTTGATTGATATTTTTAACTAAAAAAATAGTTTAGTGATTAAAAGACATAAAAGTTAATAGTTTAGTGACATTTTTTTCCATTTGCTCAAAAAAAAATTTCTTCTTATAAACTGAATTTCTACAGTTCCATCTAGCATTTCTGTTATTTTACTTATATTGCTTAATTCTCTTCTAATAGGTTTTGGAGTAATTTTTTTTTCTAAATTCCATGTTGAACTATTTTAATGGATTCCCAAAATAATCGCTTTGGAATAAAGGCATTATAGTGTTCTAAATTAACTTCCATTAATATAGTTTCTCCTTTAACTGGCATATTTAAAGCTTTTGGATTTACTGTTAATTTCATTGCTTTATAGGCTATTCTATATATAATTGCTAATGATCTAGAGTCTTCTAGAAATTCTGTATTTTTATTTTGAACATTCAAGGTTAAAGAAGTTAAGATGTTTGGGTCAAGTAAATCGATAGTAACATTTGAATAACAATCAAAACAAACTGGGCCACTTTCTAAATTTTACTCTACAACTCCTAATAAAGAGTTTTGAAAAGATGTATGTCTGGCATCTCTTAAACATAATAATATAGGAGAATCTAATCCTAATCCATGAAGTGGTTTAATAGCTACTTGTATCATTCCTACGTGTAAAAATCTATGTTTTGTTGAATGATGTATTATTGATTCTTTATACAAAAGTCTTATTACTTCATGATTCTTTTTAAAAAAAAATGTTTATTCTGTTAATTTAATTGAATAGTCTTAGAAGAATTCTAAAGTTCCCTTTTTATAAACTTTGTATACATTTAAATCTAAGATATTCCAATTAATCAATATTTATTCTATTTTTTTCTATATTACTTTCTAGATAATTTACTACTTGTTTTTTTTAGTAAACATTTTATTTTATAAATCTGGAAGCAAAGAAATAAATGGAGGGGGACATGAACCAAAACCTCCCAGGAAATTTAATGACGAGACTTAATCCTATCTAAGGAGACGACACCTTCTAACAAAAGGAATGCCTTGAGAGTCGAAACGCAACACAGCTCGTGCCAAACCCGGCAAATCAGTGTGAGAGGCATAGACACAAAGAGATGGAGAAGTTACACCCACCTTAGACAAAACATCAGCTACTTGATTTCCCTCCCTATAACAATGTGTTACTCTAATCACAAACCTCAGGACCTCCTTGATCTGCTCTATCTCAGACGAAATCTTCCAAGGGCAGGCAACGTTGCTTCGCAATATTTGAACCAGCAAGAGAGAATCGACCTCTACATGGAGCCTCACAAACCCATGACTCAAACAATGTTGTAATCCTAAAAACAATGACTTAGCTTCAGCCTGGATGCTCGACATATCCCCAAAAGGAGCAGCAAAAGCTAGAACCATACAACCATTACCATCATGAAGGATCCCACAACCACCACTACACCCTGGATTACCCAAAAAACAGCCATCCGTATCTAGTTTAAACTCTCTCTCCACCGGCTTCGCCAACTAATCATCCAAAACGAATACCGACAACGTAACGAACGAACTGCTGAGTAAAGAGCTGGCCATGCACTCACCTCAGGCAGCCTACTAGAGAATTGGAGATTAAAAATATCCCTTAGTTCCTGAACAATCCAGGCACAAATACTTGAAAGTAAGGCTCCCATTCATCAAAAACCTTCCCATTTCTAGCCCTCCAAACCTGCCAACAAATCAAACTTGGCAAAATTTGATTAAAAAAATCAATATACCCATTAGAGCGACCACCAAACACCACGCAACCAATTTAGACCTGACACCCGTCCCTAAGTAATTCCAGCCACCGATCCAAAAAACTTCCAAAGCTGCATTGCAAATTCACCTTCTAAGAAAACATGGTCTAGCGTTTCTGATTGGGACTTGAAACAACAAAAACATTTTGACGGTCTCTGGACACTAAGCTTAGCTAACGAGGATGCAATAGGAAGGTGATTACTTAAGAGACGCGTCATGAAGAAGGAAATCTTCACGGGTAGAACGGAATGCCATACTTTGGAGAAAATAAATGAGGATGCAGAAACGAACTGTATCTTCTTAAACCCTAAAGCAATAGAGAAAGAACTTGATTGAGATCGCTTCCAAATCATACGATCAGGGTGATGAGATGATGGTGGATTTACCCTTAAAATTTCAACCATTACTCAAGATGAAACCCATTGCGACAACAGCTGACTATTCCACCGATCATGAAAGACAAAATCCTTCACTTGATGATTTGACACGCTCTCCAACCTGTAACATAATGGCCCAGAGCCCAACCAATGGTCAAACCAAATGTTACTAACCCCAAATCGTACCAACCATATAATATTCTGCTTAGCCATGTCACGAACTGCTATCGCCCCGAGACACTCCCCCTATACATGGATGAGACCGAGGACAATACTTTGCTACCATAAAATATGCAACCCTGACCAAACCTCCACCACAGTTTCATCGAGAAAGCAACATAAACCTCCTTTAGGTCCCTAAAACCAACTCCCCGCTATCTGGAGCCAAGCACAAGGTCTTCCACCTAATCCAATGATATCTCAATCCTCCTTCATGTGTCCCCCATAAAAAATTAGCAAATACCCTTTGAATGTTGGTCAACACTATATTCGAAGGACAAGAGGCTGCCAACATCTGCAAAGGTAAGAAAGAAAGAACATGTTTAATGAGAATAATCCGACCACCAAAAGACAAGAATCTATTATTCCACAAAGAAACCCTATTGATCATAGCTTGGACCATCCCCAAAAAATAGACACCCTTTTGCCTTCCTGGAAAGAGGGGACAGCCCAACTACCGAACAGGGAATGGCTTATGGGCACAGCCTATGGCCTGTTGCATAGTAGATTTATGAGTCGCAGGGGTTTTATCATGAATCAGAAAACAACTTTTTTGTATATTCAACTTTTGCCTCGAAATGCCTTCATATCCACGAAGAGTTTCTATGATCAAACGTAAGGATGTTGGCAAAGCACTAGAAAAAATCAAAATGTCATCAGCATAGCTGAGGTGGGAGACTTTGGGACAGCTCGTAGGAATCCTGAATCCCTTGAATGTTAGTTGCTCCACCAACTTGTTTAAGGCCTATGATAACACCTCTGCACTAAGAATAAAATGGCTGGGCGATAGCAGATCTCCTTGTCTCATTCCACAGGTTGACTTGAAAATACCTACTGAAGAAGCATTTACTAGGACTGAAAATTAGACAGGAGCCTCCAAACCATAACAATCCATCTCTCCCCAAAGCCAAATGCATGAAGTACAGAAGTTAAAAATACCCATGACACTCGATCATAAGCCTTTGGCATATCAAGTTTCAAAGCTACCTTTCCATTCTTACCTTGACACCCTATTCTTGAGACAATTTCCTAGGCTAACAAAAAATTGTCTGAAATTAGATGGCCCCGTACAGAGCCACTCTGATTTGGGGACACCAACCGGGAGAGAAACATGCTTAGCCTATCAGATAAAATTCGAGAGATCACCTTGTTTATAAAGTTATATAAACTGACGGGTCTAAATTGGATAAAATCTTGAGAATTCAACACCTTCAAGATTAGAGCAATTAAAGTCGAAGTAACACTCTTGGGGAGGTGTGCTCAAAAAAAAACTCACAACCATCCTATACACCTCATCACCAATAATTGACCAGGAATAAGAAAAAAATTTTCCATTGAATCTATCCGGCCTAATTGCTATCACCATCCATAAAAAAAATAACACCCCTTACCTCATCAATAGTTGGAATAGCTTCTAAAACATCATTGTCAACATCAAAGAGAAGCTTTGGAATGTTAGACAACAAACTATGGGAAGAACTAGTTGGTTTAGCTGTAAACAAGTGAGAGAAAAAACGGACGGCTTCTTCCCTTATCTCAAAATCTGTTGACACCCATCTCCCACTACCATCTCTAATTCTATGTATCACTTCTTGCACCCACCTTTGCCTAAAAATTAAATGAAAATACTTGGTGTTCCTATCCCCCTCTTGTAGCCACTTCACCCTAGCTTTTTGCTGCCAAAACAACTTCTCCATATACAGAGCATTACGAAAATGAGCTCGAGAAAATTGCAAGGCACTATGCAATTTTTCTGAGTCACTAGCCATCACTCTCTCCTAGACTCCGTGAGCCTCCTCCTCCATTTTATTGATATTATCAAAAATATTTTCAAAAGATTCTTTGTTCCATCGTTTAATGTGCCCTTTGAGCCTCCTCAATTTTTGGCATAAAACTTGAAAATGGTGATCCCTCACAATGCTATTGCTAGGATTCCTAAATAACAACAAGAAAGTCCTCCCTAGTTGTCCAACAATTCAAGAATCTGAAAGGCCTCGGCTTGTTATCAAGTCTGGTAGGCAACAAAATAAGTAAGGGCGCATGATCAGAAGGATCACGTGCCAAATGCACTGCAGAAGTGTTAAAACTAGAATCCATCCATACCTCATTAATGAGGATTCTGTCTAAACGCTTCCAAATCCTCGCAAACCCATGGTAGTTGTTACACCAAGTATATTTGGAACCCAAAAAACCCACATCTACCACACCTACGTCTACCATAAATTGAGCAAAATCCCTCAATTTTGCAATGGAGAAAGGTCTACCACCACGCTTTTCTCGTTGATACGAATCAAGCTATGCCATCAGACAAGGTTCAAGTTCCACTAAGAGCCATCCCACGAGCACGTGCCAAGAGAATGAAGGATGCACTCCAACTTCTAGTCAAAACTGTCCAAGGGCAAGTTGGATGGCCTAAGTCTATATAGAAGGCCTTGCATATGAGGAAGAAAAGCAAATCATCTTGTTAAAGGTCTTGTTCGATGAAGGAAGGCCACGAACCTCATTGACGTCGTGTGGTTAATAGTTTAGTCATTTCTTGTTTGAGTATTTAATTAGTAGTAGTTGTTGGATTAGATCAATAAGCTCATGTTGAACATAGGGCCGACTAAAAGCTCGTTTGTGAGCTTTGGACCGACTTGGTCTTGTCTTGTTGGGTTGGGCCGTGAGTAGCTAGGGTTAAAGGCCTCACTTAAAGCCTAATCCCTCTTGGTATTCTTGTGTCTAGTAGTATTATAAATAGGGCTATTACTTGTGTTAGTTGGCAGATTTCGTTTAATACAAAATTGAGAGTTCTCTCATTAGCTTCTTGTGAGCTTCACTTGAATTTCTTAGATTAATTCCCTAGGATCTTCAAGTTTGACTTATCAATCTAGACTCGCACTAGATTGTGGTGTCATCTACCCTATACCAAGGTTCGTTAGTCACGTGATTAACAGGTCAAGATTCCATCATCTTCCAAATGTGTTCGTCCCTCTAGATCCCGTGCACTTGTCTCTTGCAGGTTTCGTCACAAGTTGGCGACGTTCGTATCAGTTGGTAATCAAAGCTAGTTAGAGGTATCACGTTATATCCCTTGTTTATTGTTTTATATCTTGTCTTCATGTGTTTCTAGTGTTTAGGGTTTCATCGTTTCCATTGCTATTCGTGTCTTCCCTTGTTGTTTGTAATTATACAAAAAAAAAGTACTGTTCACCGTCAATGTTCACGTACTGTTCATCTGCGGCTACTATTCATCCGAACACGAAAATCTGTTTAGGTGTTGTCTTTTGTGTTTTCTATCGAAATTTCGTTCTTGGGTCTGTTATACTTGTGTTTGGGTTGTTAGGGTTTAAAAACAAAAAAAAAAGTCACGTACCTTATATTGTTTTAGTGTCCAAGTTGCTAGAATTTTCTTTTGAGTATTGCTGAAATTCTATTTTGCCTATTTCTTGAGTATTGGTTGTTGTTCTTGCAAACCTTGGACACCACAACATAATTTGAGGAAGTTCTTGATCTTCTTGAACAAAATTCTTGAAGTTCTTGGACCACCAAATCTTGTTTTGAAAGTTCTTGAACAATAAATCAAGAACTCGGGTTTTCTTGGAATTTGCATAACCTTTCATCCGTTTCTTGAACTTGTTGGTATGACCTGAATTTGTGTTCCTTGAAGAGCCAAAGAAAAAAAAAAGACAAAACAAAAACAAAAACAAATGAAAAAAAGGAAGAGAAGGAATCGGCTCTCACACAAAGGAAATCAGGTTTCCAAAACTTGAGTTTCCAAATCTTGATTAGTTTCCAAATGTTGATTGGTTTCCAAATCTTGATTGAATTCCAATGACCCCAAACGACCTAACCAGCTCCAAAAACACCCAAATCAGTTTCCAAAACCAAACCTAAAACTGCCACAAAGACCTTATCCAAATCGTTCTTGGATTCTTGAGTTTCCAAAATCGGTTGAGCTAGTTGTTGCGAACCGATTTGGCTAAAATTCGAGGACTGATTCTTACATTGTTTGAACACCCTGAAAGCACCATTTATCCTCCAAAATACTGACCAAAACTCAGCAAAAACAGCAGCTCAAAATTCTAGTTTTCGGGTAGGAGTCTTTCTAGGATTCCAAATTTTAGCTTTTGAATTTTGCGTCGTGTCTAGTGTCAATCATCTTAGGGTTGTTTTCCTACATTATTTGAGTCATAAAACAGCTTCTCAAGTGTGTCATAAACCTAAATTTGTTCCAGTTTTACCCTTTCTTCATTCTTGTTTGGTTCGAGATTGATCGTTGACATTAAAGCTTCTTGGAGGAAATTTTCTGATTTCTTCAAGAGAAGCAAACAAAGGCTAATAAGAGTTATTTGTGAGATCATTAGAGTGAGTAATTTTTGAATGATACACGAGTGTTGAGTGTAAACACATGAGGGAGCATGAAAGGAAATATATTTTTGTTTCTTTGCTAACTCCTTTTGCAGGTTACCTTAGCATGGATTCTCACCCTTTTGACAATAAACTTAACATAGAGGCCTTGATGAGTGAGTTCCAATGGAGGTTGGACCTTTCCCTTGAATCTGTACACGAACGTATAGATCAACTTGAGAACCATCAACAAAAGAGTAATTCGGTTCATGGGGGAAGTAATAGGGATATGACTCCAGACCTACTCAAGAGGGAGAAGAGTATGACTGGCGGCCTAGATATGCTCCAAGGACCAAAGGAGGAATGATGATGCCCTCAAAGGGATCAAAATCAAAATCTCTTCATTCTAAGGGAAATCCAACCCAGATGCATATTTGGAATGGGAAAAGCACATTGAGATGGTCTTCGAATGTCAAGATTATAGGGATGACCAAAAGGTGAAACTTGCCACCCTTGAATTCATGGATTATGCTATCATTTGGTGGGACAAAGTGAGACTTAGCCAAAGGAGATATGGAGAACCACTTGTGGAGACATGGAATGAACTTCGTCGCTTGATAAGGAAGAGGTTTATCCCAAGTCACTACCATCGAGACCTTTATCAAAAGCTACAAAACTTGAGTCAAGGGTCTCGAAGTGTAGATGACTATTTCAAGGAGATGGAAATAGCCATGCTATGTGCGGATGTGGTAGAGGATAGGGAAGCAACAATGGTTAGATTTCTAAGTGGATTGAAACCCGAGATTGCTAAGATAGTTGAATTGCACCACTACGTGGAAACCACAGACATGGTAGACAAAACTTCAAAGGTGGAACTCTGCCTCAAGAGCAGGAGTACTACACGACTAACTAGGACACCAGTTAGTTCAAATTGGAGATCATATCCACCCAAGAAGGAGGAGAAGCCAACTATGGGAGCTTTGAGAGGAGCTTCGCGAATTGAAGCTAAGGCGAGGCCTTAAAAAAGGAAACCAAGGCAATGAATGACACCTCTAAGGCCCGTAACTATGAGATCAAGTGCTTCAAATGTCAAGGGTTTGGCCACATTGCATCTCAATGTCCAAACCGGCGAACCCTGTTTTTGCTTGAAATGGTGAAGTTGTCACGGATGAAGAAGATGGCTATGAAGGGATGCCCCCTTTGGAAGAGGAGGGCACCGACTCTAGTGAAGAGCTACCAACAAATGAACAGCTTGGATTGATTGTTCGAAGGGTGTTAGCTACTCAAGTCAAGGAGGAAGATGGCCAACAAAGAGAAAATATTTTCTACACACGTTGTCACATAAAAGACAAGGTGTGTAGTCTTATAATTGATCCCGGGAGTTGTACAAATATGGCAAGTACGACACTAGTGGAAAATGTTTCGCTTCCTACAATCAAGCACCCACGTCCGTATAGGCTCCAATGGTTGAATGATAGTGGAGATGTGCAAGTCACGAAGCAAGTAGTGATTCCCTTCCGCATTGGTCGATATGAGGATGAAATCCCTGTGATGTGGTGCCGCTGCAAGCTACTCATGTACTATTGGGGAGACCATGGCAATATGACAAAAGGACTAAGCCATGATGGTTTCACCAATAAATACAACTTTCATGCATTGTAATAGGAAAGTCACACTTGTTCCTCTCGCTCCTAACAAGTGCATGAGGACCAAATTAGATTGCAACAAGAAAGTTAGGAACAAAAGAAAGTAAAGGTGGCCGAGAAAAATGAGGGAAAAAAGGCAATGGAAGAATCGGCCCTAGAGAGAAAAATAAGAGAAAACAAGTGCTATTTGCAAAAGCCAAAATGGTGAGGAAGGCCTTATTTTCTACTAACCATCCTTACTTTGTTTTGCCTAACATGTTTGTTCAATTTTCACAGGTTTATGGGGCAAATAAAGTGCTGCATTATGAGACAAGTCCTAATCTATTTTACCTTGCGTAACATTGGTAAAGTTGTAGATAACTTAATTCCATGAATGAGGTAAATTTCTTTCCTAAATCTCTTGCTATCATGGTACAATTAATGAGTGTAAGCTGCTCATGAAGGTAAGTGTTCTTTCTAGTGTGGTTATGAGTAGTTATCCACCTTATCTTGGAGAATTGGACGCTACTTTCTTGAGCATAGCTGAGTTTCTTGAATTGTTCATGCATGCTAGACTTTTAGAGTTATTTGGCATCATCTTAAGATTGTTCATGCATGTCACATGGTTTATCATATGGATTCATGGAATTCGATAAAGGTGCACATTTACTCTATGACCATCATCCTAGTGTTAGTTTGAGTCCTTCAATAAATTGCAATTGTCCGCAGTCTAGTTTTGGGTCATTCTGTATTGTTTCTTTCACTCGAGTCATGTAATCTTTATGTGTGTGCTAGTATTTACATTTGTAGTATGTTTAAAGTTCTTGAATTAATAGGTATTGTGTTTCAAGAAGTTGATTTGCCTAAAAGTCATTGTTCTAGTTTCATTATAGTTCAAACGGTTGGTGTGCACTTCAAGTCCTTGTCATGGGAATTTGCATCTATTTCGTTAAGTGATTCTAATGTATGTTTCGGACATATTATAGGTTTTAGCATGACACATGGAGTTCACATATTTCTATCTTGCTATCAACTTGGTGAATGTGTTGATTATATTTTCTTCATTAATACTTATTCTTCGTTCTTTGTATTTGATCCAGGAGTCAATAACTTGAGCTATTGGTGCAACAATTGTGAGTTGAAGCGTGCACATTGGTTCGTGTTCCATTTGAGTGGAAAGCATGCTTCTTGGCTCGCATTCGCCCAAATATTCTCCAATATCCTCCAATATCCTCCATCGCAAACAATCGTTCAATTTGTGGGCAAATTGCTTTCAAGAGGAGGGGAATGATACGAATCAAACTATGCCATTAGACAAGGTTCAAGGTTCAAGTTCCACTAAGACCCGTCCCATGAGCATGTGCCAAGAGAATAAAGGATGCACTCCAACCTCTAGTCAAAACTGTCCAAGGGCAAGTTGGACGGCCTAAGTCTATGTAGGAGGCCTTGCATATGAGGAAGAAAAGCAAATCATCTTGTTAGAGGCCTTGTTCGTTGAAGGAAGGCCACGAACCTCATTGAGGTCGTGTGGTTAATAGTTTAGTCATTTCTTGTTTGAGTATTTAATTAGTAGTAGTTGTTGGATTAGATCAATAAGCTCATGTTGAGCATAGGGCCGACTAAAAGCTCGTTTGTGAGCTTTGGACCGACTTGGTCTTGTCTTGTTGGGTTGGGCCGTGAGTAACTAGGGTTAAAGGCCTCACTTGAAGCCTAATCCCTCTTGGTTTTCTTGCGTCTAGTAGTATTATAAATAGGGCTATTACTTGTGTTAGTTGGCAGATTTCGTTTAATACAAATTTGAGAGTTCTCTCATTGGATTCTTGTGAGCTTCACTTGAATTTCTTAGATTAATTCCCTAGGATCTTCAAGTTTGACTTATCAATCTAGGATCGCACTAGATTGTGGCGTCATCTACCTTATACCAAGGTTCGTTAGCCACATGATTAACGGGTCAAGGTTCCATCATCTTCCAAATGTGTCTGTCCCTCTAGATCTTGTGTGCTTGTCTCTTGCGGGTTTCATTACTAGTTGGCGACGTTCGTATCACTTGTTCATCCAAAATAACATTAAAGTCCCCTCCTACAAGCCAAAGACTATCAGACGGTTTATCCCTCAATAAAGCATTCCAAAGACCACCCCATCTCACCTCCTCCGTAAATCGAGCATGGACCACAAAAAAGAACAACGGAGACACTGAAAACTAGATGATGAACTAAAATGGAGAGATGTTGCTCACCTTCCCCTACAATGACAC
Organism: Coffea humblotiana; assembly: GCA_023065735.1. Lineage (NCBI taxonomy): Eukaryota > Viridiplantae > Streptophyta > Magnoliopsida > Gentianales > Rubiaceae > Coffea > Coffea humblotiana. The sequence goes on from JACYVW010000125.1 coordinate 82,297, forward strand.
CTTCAAACCCAAACTTGAAGAACAATCAAATAGAACCACAAGTGTTACAAATAACGGAATCAAAATTCAATCTCTTCCAGTATCGATTAGCCCTACCCACTTGCAACTTAGGCTCACAAATTGCAACCATTTGCACCATATGTAAATGAGTCAATTTCTTAATACAACGGAAATTAGGGGCCCTACTGACACCCCGGATGTTCCAAAGCAATAGATTAATCATTGAAAAGTGGCTGGAAAGAATTTTGAGAGGATGTTGAAGAAGAATGAAGTTGTCTATCTGAAGGGAATTTAGCGGGAATTCCTTTACCTTGACCTATTACGACTTGCTGAAAACCTTCAAGATGTCCAGCAGCTGTATCTTCAGTTAATGCAGCCTCTCTCACATTAGCTGGCACTTTAGGAGATAAGTTTCTAGGTTGTTGCGGCAAGGGAAAACCATTCACAGCAGCAACTGCATCTGATGCACCATCCTCATCTTCTAGCTGCTGTGCAATAGCAGCCGACTGCATCATGATAGCAGCAATTGGAGACTGTATAGCATCCCCTCCAACAGTCACAGCTTGCTGATCAAGCATCGTTACTGCAAAGGGCTGTTTGTGAACCACAGCTGCATCCTTTGTGAACCCCGAATCCTTACCCCCAATTGCTTCTTGAGCCACAACAAACACGACTTGAACCGCGGCTAACATTGCAACATTCATAGTAATATCGAACCCCCTCACTAAAGAAACCTACTCATGACTCAAATTGGGCTCCTTGCTTGGGTCAAAAATCACGTCAACGGGCAAATTCGTGTGGCCTGATACCCTTCCTTGCTTTCCATTCATCTCCAAAGATGGCTGAACCGTATGAGCATCCACACCTTTTGAAACCCACTACTGGTTTGATAAATCTGCCCTTTCTTGCCTGGTCGCTGCGTCACCATATCGTTAAACACATTGAGTCGACAATGCTCCTGATCATGACCTAGGTGCTAGCAAGTCTTGCAACAACAATAGAGATTTTCAAGGACAATTGGCTGCCAGAAACCAGCTCCCACTGAACCCACTTCAATCCAAACTCACTCAGGGATTGGGTGCAACAAATCGACCTTGACACAAACTAGTGCTACACTTGGTCTTACGCCCGAAACGGTTGCTGAATCTAGAAACAAAGGCTGACCAATGGGAAGCACAATTGAGAATAAAGCATGTTTATCAAAAAAGTGAATAGGAAGGTTAGGTAAATAAATCCACACAGGAACTACTGGAGATTCTTTTCGAACATGAAATTCCGGTAAAGAAATCCACACAGGAACCAGTGGAGATTCGTTTTGCATCGGAAACTTTGCAACTTGCCAAAGACATGAACCCACACCCTATGAAAGTCTTGTTCAGCCTTAAAACGAAGCAATACATGCCTGGAATCCAAGTGCTCAATAGTCACTTCATCTTTCAGGTCCAATGTAACACAAAATTTTGAATATCTTCCAGCTTAGGACGGCCATGTGAAAATTTCCCAATCAAAGATAGTTTATATGGCACAGCTAATTTTGAATCTTCTCCTCTGAAAACCGTACAGCAGCCTCCCCTTTATGGAGGCTAGGCTTCTTTAAACTAATCAGTGATAAGCTAGGTTCCTGAAATAATGTTGCAAAGGATTTTCTAGAGGAAGGAGAGGCAAGTTGCCCCTTAGCCAATGGTTGAGAGACAGCCAAGAAAATACGAAAAACCCTAGAAGAAGGAGTAGACGAAAAACCCTTATTAGTTTATTAGTCAAAGGTGAAGAATTGCTTGTTTTATGGAGGTTTTTATTTTGATTTTGTACTCTTGAATAATGATAGCACTTTCTTGGATGCATATGTATCAGCTTCCAATGTGTACTTCATCTGTATTATTGTCTAATTCTTCTAGAATACTGCTACTAGATTCATTACCAATTCTTCTCATTGAATTTATCTTTGATAATAACCTAGCCAAAATTAGTTTACTCAATTTACACTTAATGTATTAGAGGGACCATTCACGAGACCATAGACCTACCAAGAGACTACCACTGACCATCGACTTCTGGATTGACCTAACCCTAACACACAACTAAGTCTTTTAAGTAAATTAATATCAATATCAGTAATTAACTTAAGATAAAACAACTAAGAGAACTGGCTCTGATACCAAAATCAACCTCTAGGATACAAAAACAAGCAAGCAGAATAATGATATGAATAGAAGAAAGTAAAATTTATTTCTTCTAAAGCAAAATGTGTGGAAATAGTTTGAGTGTCCTGAACCAGTTTGACATGTTTTATATCCTACTGGAGAAACCATAGTTTTTATAAATGGATTTTCTATTTATGTTTTTGACAATAAAATTCAATTGTTTGTTATCAAATCATCTTGAAATTTTGTAATGCATAAATAATTGCTAAAATATCTTTTTAATAGTAGAATGGTTTTTCTAAGAATAAATCCAAATAGTAGAATGTTAATAGACTAATTGTTCATTTTGTATGGAATCTAATTTAGAGTAATGCATATACTAATGCGATGAAATTTATTTTGTTTAAGAATGCCACCATATCCTAATTTTGATGCATATCTGCTATCAATGCATGCATTATGATGAGGAATTCCTAAAATTGGAAGATGCTAGACTAATTTTTTGACTTTTTGAACTATTTTATTTGTTCTTCAATCCATGCTAGTGGATTTTTTCTAAGCCTTTCATATAATGGCTCACCATATTTTTCTTAGATTTTTAGCAAAATCAAAAATATAATTTAGACATCCTAAAAACATTGCAATTGTTTCTTGTCTTATATTTCATATAGAAATCTATTAGCAAATTCTAGTGATATGCAAATTGAACATAATTTTCTTGATAAATATTATATCCTAAAAACCTTACTTTAGTTTGGAATAATTTCATTTTTGTTTCTGATATTACTAGACCATTTCATTTAATAATATTAAAGAAAATATCTAAATGCTTAAAGTGTTTTTGTTGAGTCTGCAAGATTAGCACATCATCTATATACACAATAGAAAAGGTATGGCAAGGTTTTAAAAATATCGTTCATAACTTTTTGAAATTTAGACGAGGCATTTTTAAGTTTAAATGGCATAACTTTCCATTGATATTATCCAAATAATACCATTAAAAGCCATTTTATATCTATTTTCAATAGCTATTTGTATTTGCCAAAATGTTGATTTCATATCAAATTTTGAATAAATCATAATGTTATAAATTATTTGAGTAAACCTCTTTATTAGGGATTGGATATAAATTATTTTGAATAAATGTTATTAATTATTTTAAATCTCTTTAATCCATTGTGAAACTTTATTTAAAGGTTTATAATTTACAACTAGTTTTGGGGCTTCTCTTTCTATTTCTGCATTGTTTTGCACATGAATGCTAAACAGTTCCATAGTGATTTTGATTGTTCAATTAAGTCTTTTTCTAGCAAAGTTTGAATTTCTTTCTTACAATATTCTAATAAATCAACAATCATTTGAATTGGTCTAACTCTGGTTGGGATATTTTCTTATCGAACCCTGCGACATAAAGTAAATGGACTATTGTTTTTTCTATCCCAAAATGCATTTGGTAGGTTTTAACATATTTCTTTTTTGAATTTTCTTGCATTTTGATGGGTTTCAAATATGACTCAATTGAATTCCAAATACTCTCGTTATCTGCAACTTTATAGGTCGTAATTATAGTTTAAGTGTGAAAACCCTAGAAAATTTTGTGTAAGCTTTGCATGTATTATTTTCATTTTGCTATTAGAAATAACAATTGGTCGATTAAATGTCTAAATTTAAATTTTACAACAAAATTGAGAAATTATAAAATACTTTGGAATGGTGTAAAATATATATAACAAAGTTAGGAGTTAATGTGTGAACTAATAAAACCATAGCTCCTTAGTAAGCAATTAAATTGGTACCAAATGACCTAACTAACCTTTCAATCTAGCTAATCAACCATGCGGCTAGCTAGTATCAGAACCTTAGAAACAAAACTGAGTGGAGGCTTTGGAATTGCCATCACTGACTGAGGAGTGAGTGATCAGCTCATTTGGAGTACCAACCGAGAGAGTGAGAGAGAGAACTCTGCATTTTTTTCCTTAGGCAGCAACAACCGAGAGAGAAAACAGAGCAACCGAATAGCTTTCCCATTTCTGCATTCTTTAACCGACCAAAACTGAGAGCTAAAGTGAAGGATAGGAAGAGAAACTTTATTAGTTTCATCACTGATTAGCTTCAACCAAGAGGAAGAGTGAAAGCTGTTGCAATTTTAGGAACCGAAGCTAAAGAAACTGGAGCAGTCGACAATTGCTGAATTCTAAGGGAAAAGAGTGTAAGGTAGGAAAAAAAAGAAGAGAACTTAGAGCCTTTCATCTTAAAGACTCGAAGGAAGGAGTCTGCCTGCATTTTGCTTCTTTTCGGCTTTAGTTTGTAGGAAAAGGAAGGTAAAATGCTGTAACACTCTCTTCTTTATTTGGTATAATTGAATGCTTATGCTGCATGTTAAAATTTAGCAAGGAAAATGAGTTCTTGACCGAGGAAAACTCTGTTTAGTAACTGACTAAGTGCTAGAGAAGAAAACCGAAATGGTCGAGAGGATGAACTGGAATTGCAGCTTGTTAGCCGAGTTATCTGTGAAGAAGAATGTTAGGAAATGCATGTAAAATGTTTACCCTAAGTATTATAAGAAGATTAGCTGAAAAGTTTTGTGAAAAGCTGGAAATTTGGACGTGCAAATATTGATTAGAACCTGCTGGAATTTTCCAGCTTCATCCGAGAGAGGAAATGCAGAGGTTTCTAGCTGTCCTCATGAATTTTGGCCTTGAATCTCTATGTTAAACTATAATATATATTGAATAATGGCTTGGTCTGAACATGCATGGAAGATTTGAACATAAACCGAAGAGATTATTGGAGAAAATTTGTGTTAAATTGATTGCTGCTAGAATTTTGAAAACATGGCCGAGGGAGGGAGATTAGGATCTGGACCAGCGTTGCTTTTTTATTTCTCTTGGCTGTAAACTTTATATCCCTGCTGATGGTACTCTGTAGCTTGATAACCAACCCTTGCATGTTGAATTTACCAAAGAAAGCTGAAGAAATCTGTTGAGAGAAAGAGAGCCAAGAGGGAGAAAATAAACGTAGGATCAGTTTTTCTTTCAAACTTCAACTCTGTGAACTTTCATATCTGACATTTGAGGCTGCTCTGTAGTTTAATCGTTGTATTGGCACAATGAGTTGGGGTTAAAATGAAAGAAATTAGGGAGGAAAACTATGAAATGCGTTATTGAATTACCTCATGGCTGAGAGAGGAAGGGAAGAGCTGATCAGTCTTTTCCTCTAAGTGAGCTGCAAAATCTTATACGTTCTGTACAAGGCTACTTTGTAGCTTAATAAATGTGATTAACCTGTCTAGTTGGGATATAAAATTGGTAGGAGGAACTTGAGTGAAATGACAAACATTAGTCTGATATATGTTGCTAGGGAGTTGCTTGAAGGCCACAATAGTTGATGACAGATTTTTTGTGCATAGTTTGGTTGACCATCTGCTACAATTAGATGTTTCTTATCCTAAGTCATGTTAGATCAAATGTTTGTTAAGTATTTGGTGCTTTAATCCAGTGGAAAATGAAGTTCTTGGCCGAAAGCTTGAAGTAATATTGCTAAATTTACGTGGATTGGTTGAATGGTAATGAGTTAAGACTTATTTGATGTTTTAGAAACTCTAAGGTAATTTCTTATGGCTATATACATGAAATGGCTCCTGATCACTTAAGTTGGCTTTCATAGTATTTTAGAGACTATAAAACTTGAGAGGTTAGGATTGTGGAACAAAATTTAATTTACAAACAACCTAGAGTTTAGTTAGTTTTAAAAAGGGAAAATGGAATATCTATAAGCCATAATTAATATTGGATTGAGAAAGTGTATTGGCTTGAACGATTATACAAGTTTATAAACTTGAAGATAGGTATGTTTCATGGTTTAAAAATAATAAAGTCAATAAGTTTCGAAAATAAAACGATGAATAAATATTGAGAATGTTATATTTGTATTTTAGTGTCAAACTTGATTTTAATAAGTTTAAATAAAAGAATAATAAATGATCGACTACAAATTATATATTTACTTTGAAATTATTAACTTGCATCAGGAAGTAGCCGTGAACTAGGAAACCAACTCGAGACTCGAGAGTAGTCATTTGAATCCTTGGTGAGTGTTGTCGAATATATATGCTTAACTGGTTATGTTTCTTTAAATGAATTATGTGAGAAATGTGCTTGTTTTGAATATTGCTAGTGATTTATTGTGATGTGTATATCAATGGTCCCTCGCCTTCTAAGTCGGGAGTATACTTTACCGCACTCGACTTAGTTGAGCTCGAAGGTTGATTATTGATTGAATGATACTGTAAATGTGCATGAATGTAAGACTTTGGCTGAACTGGGCCCCAAAACCCTCTGTTCAACGGATTATTCGAGCCAGCAAGGGGTTTGGTCGGATAGAACGGTAGCTTTGGGTAAATGTTTTGGTATACTCGAGTACTACCCGATAGTTGGGAGATTACTGAACTGATTGTTGAATGTAGGGAATTGTTTATTGTTTCGGAGGACATAAGGGGGTGAATTGGCGGAGTGAATGCAATGATATTGAAATGATTGTCTCGTGACTCTGGAATGACAGCTCAATGACATTGAAATGACTCCCAGGTGGAGTGCATATCCTTTTGAATGTGATTGTCCAGCGAATGTGCACCGTTTGTGTAACTGCAATGATTTAAGTGTTATTAACTGTTACTTGCTCGGTAAACCTCACTGAGATTTAGCTCAACCTTTTAGCTTTGTTTCCTTACAGGAATTGGTGGCCAGGGATCGAACGAAGGATCTTAGGAAGTTAGGCTTGGAGAATTTTGAGTTGTGAATCCTTTAGTATCTCTTTAAGGGTTAGAACTTTTGTATTGAACTAGGTTTTGTAAAGATTTGAATGGTTGGTTTTAGTTACCTAAATGTTTCTCTGAAGTTAATGTAAGATTAATGGAAGTATTGATCTGTTATCTCTGATGTTAATGTAAATTTAGCGAGCCCTAACGAGAGTTAGGCAGGCGATCCGCTAACTTCTATAGTACGCCCTAGAAGGAGGTAGGACCGTCACATTAAGTAGTATAATGGTCAATCCCATAGGGAGGTCCTTACTTCACTCTATTATTTAGACAACAAACAAATTAAGCAACCAAAAGCAACTTGTCAAACAAACTAGAATTGTAAACTAAACTTGTAGATGAAATCTTTCAAGAAAAATTACCAAATAACAAAGTTCCAGTACATAGATTTCACTTATGGTCCAGAATACAAGTGAAATGATCATTCTCTTGCCAATTACTCTTATCTTGTTAGGGATTCATTTCCATGGTTAATCAAAACTCACCCTCATGATGAATTGATTATAACTAACATCATACTCCCCTACTCTCGTGGTGAAAATATGAATGCTAGATCATATAGTTCATGAAATGTAATAAGAAAATCCACCAAAGTATGTCACTACTCTCGTGTGTCTATTTCTTAAGTTCCATTTATTCTTTTTCCATCATTGTTACTCAATTTCATTGATTAACAACAACTAAGTGATTTCCAATTGGTGATCAAGCAATTACAAATGTTAAAGCAAGAACAAATGAACTAACAAGTACAAGATCTAACAAGAGTATTCATATACAACTCATATTCAAGTTTCCATATTTTCATCTATTCCCCAGACAAAATATCTAGTTCATCATGAAGAAGTAAACAACAAAGCACAAAGGTTTCAATGCAACAATTCATATTGACAAGATTAAAAAGGAAGATTTGAGAAGGTTTAGCCAATGAAGAACAAAACTCTTCAAGATCTTCAATTAAACTTCCAAAATGACTTTTTTACAAGGAAATTCTCTTTCTATAAGTTTTTCTCTTCAAAGAGAGAAAATTAACAACAACAACAATGGAGGAACTAACTTCACTCCAATTCCTAACTCTTAATCTCATTTCATACTCCACACCTTAAACTAGTTAACAACTTCATCTATTTATAGGCAAAGCTTGCTCTATACAAGACAAAAGAGAAATGATCTTCACCATGTGGACACAAGCAAAAGTGATGCTTCAAAAGTCAAGAAAGAAGGCTACATGATTCTTCCAATTTTGTAGTGCTAAAAAAGTGTTAATGAAGTTTCTTGACAAGTTATCTTGCCTCCTTTAAGTCCCATCGATCATTGTTGGTCCAACTAGTACAAATTCATCAACAACAATCAAGTTGCATAAGTTGTGCAACTTCCAAAAATTGGAACGAAAGAGAAACCTAACCTCGAAATCGGAACCTAGGACAAGAGCCGGTTTTGAGGGCCAGTTTTTTCTCAACAAAATTTTTCTCCAACTAGTTTCCAACCATTATGCCTCTAATTTTTTTCCAACTGTTTCTTGGTCAAGAAATGGTTTCTTGCCCTGTTTTCCGACTTTATCTTTGCATATTTAAAATTTTCCTTGCTTGATTTGGTGATCAAATTTCAATCAAACTTCTATTTCTTACCTGCAAAAGTAAATCTGTGAGAACTTACAAAATCCCTCATATTTTCTTAAAATTCCCTTTATTTTGACTAAATTATTTTATAATATCTTTACTACTTATTTACTCCCTCAATAGTTGTGATAAATAATAGAATTAAAAGTTGTACCCTTAGTTTTATAGTTAGGGTAAAATAGGGTTTCTGCGTATTTTGGTAGCGTGATTAATTGGTGAGGTGTGTGTACTAAATTTGGTGGTTAAGAATGGGTTTTAGATTAGAGAAAGTGTGTGATTAGAAGTACTAATAATAAGTTAGTAAATCATAAGTGAAAACCCTAGTACGTACAAGTTAAGGAAAAACGGCTCAAACCGACGTGCACCGTTTGCTATCGATTGAGTGCACCACTTGAACCCTACTTTATTACCTTAATCTCCTTGTTTTTCATTGAGTTAATCAGCCCTAAATATTGCCGCGCCCCATTTTTGAAAATAAGAAAAATAAAGAGTTTTAAAAGAAATGGATTTTTGGTTTGATTTTGATTTGAAAAATGTGAATTTTTTATCTTAAAGAAAATAAAGAAAATGAAAGGGCCTAAATAGGACTTTGAAAATGAGACAATTTGGGCCCAAATAATAGTTTAAAAAGGGTTTTTAAATAAAAATCGGAGTCGCCACTTGGTATTGAGTTGAGGTGTACCAAGTCACCTAAAATGAATGATAAGAGAATATTTAACGTATATTTTGCACAAGTTTGGCATGAATTTTTGGTATGTTTTGAGAAGATTAAAGCCATAATTGAACACTTTTAGTGATAATTGCTTAAATATTGTTCAAGTATTCAAAACGTGATAAATGAGTGGATTAATGCTTTAACCTGTGATGTTTTGAAGGTAATTGACATGTGAACTTCATAAAGAAAGAGCAAGAATCATTTGGAGGATAAGAACAAAAGAAACTAGGAGCGAAAGAATGAAGAAAAAGGAAGGAATCGAAAATCTGGAAATTGACCAGACAGATCCGAGCTCGGATCCGTACTCAACAAAAGTGATCCGAACCCTCGTCTGTACTTCTGGAGCAATGGATCCGAGGTCAGACGATCCGAGCTCGGATCTATTTAAGAAACCCCTCGGATCATCGACGATCCGAGCTCGGATCCATCTTTACCCCTCGGATCCGAGGCTCGGATCGGCCTCTCTCTTCTGAAAGTGTGGAGCCGAATTTTCTCACTTTTCACACAACTTTCCAGCTAAATTGGTGAGAGAAAACGGTGGCACATGCCTCTGTAACAAAAGGGAAGACAAAATGAGTTATTGACAACTCAAAAACAACTTATCTTTTGACTTCCTTTACAAAAGCTGATGGGTTGAATTATGAGGGGTAGAAAGTGCCTTTCTACTACTTTTAGGAGAGAAGATGGGAAATTTAGGATACGTAGTTAGTTTTGCTCTGGTCAGAGTTTTCTCTCTAGCTAGAACTTCTTGAGGAAAAACTTGGAGACTTCACTTGTAATTTTCTTTGGTGCAAGACATAGCAGAAATTTGAGGGATTCATCCTTAATTGGCTAAGCTCTCTTTTATCTTTCTTGTACTTGTACTTAATGATGTTTTGCATTAATAAACTTGTGAGTATGATTGTTATATCAATCATGAATAGCTAAACTTCTTTATCTAGGGAGTAGATGAAACTTATGGCTAAATGATATGAATTGAATGTGATTCACTCTTGTTATTTCTTGTATTAACTTGTCTACTTGTGCAGCTGAACTTACTTGTTATTGTTTGATCACCAATAACATGTTATAGTTGTTCTTACTCAACGAGGATTGGTTTTAACAATGGAAACACATAAGTAGAGCTTAAGTTGTATGCTCATGAAAATAGATACACTTAAGTGGATTATTTATCATTTCATGAAGGAAAACAGGGTAGCTCTAGTATTTCACCATGAAAATAGGGAAAATTAGCCTGCTCTGAGCCATTTTATCATGAAAATGAGATTTGGTAATATTGGAAATGAATCTCTGGTTTAACAAGAACAATAACAAGAGGTAAATTTATTAATTTGTGTTGTTTATGCCATAAGTGGAATCTATATCCCTAGATTTAAGTTTTTAGTAAAAAGTCTCCAATTGTATCTTTCAAGTTATCAATTCAGAATTGTATAAAGCAACAATATTATTTCTCTGTTCAAATTCATTATAAGTCTAAATAATAGAGAAAAATAAGGACCTAGTACTTGTAAACTTTGCTCCTCGTGGGATCGACCCGATACATGCCCTATATTATTGGATTGACCTGTATACTTTTGAGAACGGGTATAAAATCGGATTGTTAACTTGTACGTATAAAAATCCCGTCAAGTTTTTGGCGCCGTTGCCGGGGAGCGGCAATATTAGGGCCTAATCATCTCTATTAATTTAGATATTTCCAGTGTATTTATTTAAGTTGTTTATAGTTGATTTGGCATTAATTTGGTTGTTGACAATTAAAACTGCATAATTTCTCTGATTTCTAATTGTAGTGTATGCACCGATCATCTCGAGAAGTAGCACCTTTTGATCCAGAAATTGAGAGGACACTACGTAGACAAAGGAGGCGTACACAACAGCAAGAAGAACAAGAGGGTTGGCAACCGTTAGAGGAAATTTTGATAGAGCTACTGTTTGAGGAAGAAATGGCGGAAAACGAACCAAATCGGCGAGCTCTACGAGATTTTGCTTTACCGGGAACACAAGGGTCTCAAACAAGTATAGCAAGGCCTACGGTAAATGCTAACAATTTTGAGATTAAACCATCTCTTATCCAAATGGTTCAACAATCTCAATTTGGAGGTAATGCTGTAGAAGATCCAAATTCTCACTTAGCTACATTTTTAGAAATTTGTGATACCATTAAGATGAATGGAGTTAGCGATGATGCTATAAGGTTGAGATTGTTCCCATTTTCTTTAAGAGATAAAGCAAAAATATGGTTGCACTCTCATGCACCTAATACTTTTTCCACTTGGGATGATTTGTCAAGAGCATTTCTTAACAAATATTTTCCACCGGGTAAAACTGCTAAATTAAGAATGGATATTACTAGTTTTAGTCAATTAGAAAGTGAATCATTATATGAAGCATGGGAAAGGTTTAGAGATTTGCTTCGGAGATGTCCACATCATGGATTACCCGATTGGCTAATCATACAAACTTCTATAATGGCTTATCTTTCTCCACTAAAACTATGATTGATGCAGCTGCAGGTGGAGCTTTAATGGGAAAATCACCCCAAGAAGCTCAAATTTGATAGAAGAAATGGCCGCAAATAACTACCAATGGGCAAATGAGAGAGGTAATACAAGGCGTCATGCAGGTATGATGGAAATGGACACTCTTAATATGCTAAGTGCTCAAATGAACAATGTGATGAAGATATTAAGTAGACAAGGTGGAGTTGGTCCAAGTTCATCTAATGCACATGTAGCTTGTTGTTCTATATGTGGAGGTGAACATGATGCTAATGAGTGTGTTGATTCTGAACAGGTACAATTTGTCAACAATTACAATCGTAATGTTCAGAATAATCCCTACTCAAACACGTATAATCCGGGATGGAGAAATCATCCAAATTTTGGATGGAAGGAGCAAGGCAATCAACCAAGACCAATCAATCCACCAGGATTTCAGCCAAGGCAACCACAAGCTGAAACTAAACCTGGTTGGGAGATTGCAGTAGAAAAACTTGCTAAAGTTACCTCGGACAGATTTGAGCGAGTGGAAGGGAGATTGGATCAACTTACTACGATGTACAGGAATGTAGAGGTGCAAATTGGCCAAATTGCTAGTTCCTTGAATAATCGAAATCAAGGAGAATTACCTAGCAAAACTGAGATCAATCCTAAAGAACATGTTAAAGCCATTACTCTCCGTAGTGGGAAGCAATTAGGAGATCCTCTAGTTGGAGAAGGTAAGGAAGAAGAGAGTGAAGGAAATACTGGAAAACAGAGGAACCAAGAGGTGATTATGGAGGAGAATAGTCGGGAGAATGCAAGAGAGAATCAAACATCATCCTCAACAACCATTCCAATACCTCCGGCGGTTCCATTTCCACAAAGATTAAAACAGAATAAGTTTGATAAAGATTTTGAAAAATTTGTTAAACTTTTCAAACAATTGCACATTAATATTCCTTTTGCCGATGCTATTTTGCAGATTCCTTCTTATGCGAAATTTCTCAAGGAAATCATGACTAGAAAGAGGAAGTTGGAAGACTGCGAAACAATAGCATTAACTGAGGAGTGTAGTGCAATTATACAAAATAAATTGCCACCAAAATTGAAGGATCCAGGAAGTTTCTCCATACCATGCACTATAGGTAACATTGATTTTTCTAAAGCATTGTGTGATCTTGGTGCTAGTGTATCATTGATTCCTCTAACTGTGGCTAGACAATTAGGTTTGCATGAACTTAAACGTACTAATATTACTTTGCAACTAGCGGACAGGTCTATTAGATATCCATTAGGAGTGTTAGAGAATGTATTGATAAAAGTTCAAAAATTTATCATTCCAGTGGATTTTGTGGTATTAGATATGGAAGAAGATGTATCTATGCCAATTATTCTTGGTAGACCATTTTTAGCTACTGCAGGTACTATTATTGATGTTAAAAATGGCAAACTTAAATTTCAAGTAGGTGAAGAAGAGGTAGAATTTAATTTGCATGAAATGGAAAAATACCCTTCTTTTACCGATCATGCATATTCTATTGGTACAATTGAAAAACTAACTCAAGAGATGAGCCGAGTCAATTTTGACTACGATCCTCTCGAGTATTGTTTAATGAGTTTAGGTATGCAAAATGGAGATTGTGAAGAAATTGAAGAATTGGCCAAGTATTTGGATTTTCAAGCACCTTATAAAAGAGGTAATGTGTATGAAAGTTTAGGCCAAGGAAAAGGGTTTTTACAGCCTTCGGAAGTCGAGCCTCCAAAATTAGAGCTCAAACCACTTCCAACTCATCTAAGGTATGAATTTCTTGGAGAAAATAGTACTTTACCTGTAATTGTGAATGCTGACCTTGATGATGAGCAGTGTACAAAGTTGCTAAGAGTTCTAAGGAGGCATAAGAAGGCAATAGGATGGACAATTGCAGACATTAAAGGTATAAGTCCTTCCATATGCATGCACCGCATTTTATTGGAAGAAAATTGCAAACCAGTGGTGGAAACACAAAGAAGACTCAATCCAAACATGAAGGAGGTGGTAAGAAATGAAATTCTTAAGTGGCTTGATGCAGGTATAGTTTTTCCTATCTCCGATAGTGTTTGGATTAGTCCAATTCATGTTGTACCAAAGAAAGGTGGAATAACTACAATTGTGGGTAAAAATGATGAAATGATTCCATCTAGACTTGTAGTAGGGTGGAGAGTGTGTATTGATTACCGTAAGTTAAATACGGTAACAAGAAAGGACCATTTTCCTTTACCATTTCTTGATCAATTATTGGAGCGTATAGCCGGTTATGAATTTTATTGTTTTCTTGATGGTTTTTCAGGATACAATCAAATAGCTATAGCTCCGGAGGATCAAGAGAAGACTACATTTACATGTCCTTATGGCACTTTTGCCTTTAGAAGGATGCCATTTGGTTTATGCAATGCTCCTGCAACTTTTCAACGTTGCATGATGGCTATATTTTCTGATTATATTGAGAAAATTATGGAGATATTTATGGATGATTTTTCTGTTTATGGTTCATCTTTTGACCATTGTCTTCACAATTTGGAATTGATTTTGCAGAGATGTGAGGAGACAAATCTCGTTCTAAATTGGGAGAAATGCCATTTTATGGTAAAAGAAGGAATTGTTTTGGGACACAAGATTTCCTCCAAGGGAATTGAGGTGGATAAGGCAAAAATTGAAGTTATTGAGAAATTGCCACCTCCGAGCAATGTTAAGGGGATAAGGAGTTTTTTAGGACATGCCGGCTTTTATAGACGTTTTATTAAGGATTTTTCTAAAATATCAAAGCCGTTATGTGATTTATTATGTAAGGATACCCCTTTTCAATTTAATGATAATTGTTTAATTGCTTTTGAAAGGTTGAAGAAGGAATTGATTTCTGCTCCAATTATAACCTCGCCCGATTGGTCACTACCATTTGAATTGATGTGTGATGCAAGTGACTATGCGGTTGGAGCAGTTTTGGGGCAAAAGAAAGAAGGAAGGGTGCACGTCATTTATTATGCTAGCAAATTGTTAAATGAAGCACAACTAAATTATGCAACAACGGAAAAGGAGCTATTGGCGGTGATATTTGCTTTAGATAAATTTAGATCCTATTTAGTAGGATCCAAAGTTATCATATATACGGACCATTCAGCTCTTAAATATTTGCTACATAAGAAAGACGCAAAACCTAGACTAATTCGGTGGATTCTTTTATTACAGGAATTTGATGTGGAGATAAAAGACAAAAAGGGATCAGAAAATCTAGTTGCAGATCATCTATCACGTTTGGAATATATCCCAGTCAAAGATCAAATTCCGATTCAAGAGAATTTTCCGGATGAGTTTGTCCTAGCACTTAACAACTCTCCATGGTATGCAGATTTTGCTAATTATTTGGTAAGTGGAGAGATTCAAAGGGATTTAATTATCATCAAAAGAAGAAATTTTTGCATGATGTCAAAAGTTACTTTTGGGAGGAACCATTGCTATATAGACATTGTGCCGATGGTATGGTACGCAGATGTATTCCGAAAATGAGGTACAGAATATTTTATATCATTGTCATAACCTTGAAACAGGAGGTCATTTTAGCACTTCAAAAACGGTGGCAAAGGTATGGCAATCAGGGTTCTATTGGCCAACTATGTACCGAGATGCTAGGGAATATGTTAAAAGTGTGATGCATGCCAAAGAACTGGAAATATATCTCAAAAAAATGAAATGCCCCTAACTATTTTCTTAGAAGTTGAGTTATTTGATGTATGGGGTATTGATTTTATGGGACCATTCCCTAGTTCTTTTAATAATAAGTACATCTTAGTAGCAGTGGATTATGTTTCTAAATGGGTAGAAGCAATCGCTTCACCTACTAATGACTCTAAGATTGTACTTAAATTCTTAAAAAGAATATTTTCAGTAGATTTGGTATACCTAAAGCCATAGTAAGTGATGAAGGAAAACATTTTTGTAACAAACAATTGGATTCCTTATTGTTTAAATATGGCTGCAGGCACAAGACATCACTTCCATACCATCCTCAAGCCAATGGACAAGCAGAGCTAGCTAATAGAGAGATAAAGCTCATTTTGGAAAAAACTGTGAAGAAATCACGCAAAGATTGGGCTACAAGGCTAGATGATGCACTATGGGCTTACCGAACAGCATTCAAGACACCCTTAGGGATGTCGCCGTATCGTTTAGTCTATGGAAAAGCTTGTCATTTACCTGTAGAGATTGAACATAAAGCTTATTGGGCTATTAAAGAAATTAATATGGATTTTAATCTTGCAGGAGGAAGGAGATTACTTGATAAGTGAACTGGAGGAACACCGACTGCATGCTTATGAAAATGCCAAAATTTATAAAGAAAAGCTCAAATATTGGCATGATAAGCATATTGTCCCTAAACAATTCCAGGTAGGGCAAAAAGTGCTTTTATTCAACTCACGCCTGAGATTATTTCCAGGGAAATTGAAGTCAAGGTGGTCGGGACCATTTGAAGTTACTCAAATATTTCCTTATGGAGCTGTTGAAGTGGCAAATTCAAGAAATGAAAGGTTTAAGGTCAATGGACAACAATTAAAACCCTACTTGGCAGGTGAAATCGTTCCCAAAGTGCTTATATGTCTTTTGGGTGAATCTTCTTCAATTTAAGAAACCTAAAGTGTGAGTCGAGCTAACGACTTTAAACAAAGCGCTAGTTGGGAGGCAACCCAACGATTTAATTAGTTTAATATGTGTTTAATGTTTTTTTCATTCATCGGTATGATTTTTAATGTTTTAAGTATTTGTAGGGGGCTACCGGATGAAGAATGTCCATTCTGGAGGTGCACCTGGAGAATGATCGTAAAAAGGGAGGTTTTCCTATTGGATTTTGTTTTAAGTGTTTAAATCTCTAGTTTATATATCCAATGTTGCACAAGCGTTTTATTCAAGTGAGTTTCGGTGGTAACATGTTTATATATGCTCATTGACTCATTTGATGTGCATTTCACGCCTAAAAGTGCGACTTTGGTATAAAAGTGCAAAAATGATCAAAGAACCTCATCCCTCGATTTGCAATGTAGATGTGTTTGATGTGTTTTGAGAGATTGGATATGGTGTTTATGGTATATTACACTTGCGTGGGAGGTTGGAATTGATAAAAAGTACGTCCAAGGTGTAATTTGGTTTTGGTCGGAATTAGGGGGTAAAAATTGAAAAATTGCAGTTTCTGCAATTAATGCAGAAAACAGACGATCCGAGCTCGGATCTGACAAAACCCAGTCGGATCCGAGGGCTCGTCTGATCATCTGGTGAGACGGATCCGAACCTGTCGGATCCGAGGACTGTTGGAAACGATCCGAGCTCGGATCGTTTCGAAATAAGAGCAGAACCGAGCCTTCGGTTCTGCATTTTTCCAGTTTTTTCTTCCCTTTTCTCACCGAAACCCTAATCCCTTCATCCAATCTTCCATTTCATCCGTTCATTTTCCAATCTTTCACCCCAAAAACATCTCCAAGCCTCTTGTGATCATAAACCCTCAACAATTTCAGATCGAAAACATCAATTTGAAGGGTTTTGATCTTCACCACTGAAATTAGGGCCGAACTGAATTCTTCTCATTTTGAGTTGAATTTGAGGTTGTTTCTTTGCCATTTTTGCATCATTATCTTCCTCCACCATCACTCTACATATTTGAGGTAACAATTCTTAACTTTCTTTGATTTCTTGCCATTTAAAATTTTCAATTTTCATTGTTATTTTTACATTTTAGGAATTGTAAAATTGTTGAAATTTATTGTTGAAATTGTGCTACATTGTGTTAATAAATACCATTAAACCTATTTTGATGTGTGTTAATGATATTTGTGGTTATTATGAAATTTGTCATATTTTCTCTAGCCTAATGGATTAATGCCAAATTATGACTCCTTATTTGTAGTTTCTCGCTCTCTTTGGTTACTTTAGACTTGTTTAAGAGAGTAGAGATTATGTTTATACCACTTAGAGGACAATATATGATCATTTGCACAAAGTGGTATTGAATTTCTTGGAATAAATTGCTAATAATTGAGAATTATTGAGATTGAGGATGCTATATGAATGAGTATTGGGATATGGTTTTAAAGTGTTTTTAGAAGCTAAAACTTTATTGCACATTATCTTTGCAAGTCCATTATGCTTCGATAGTGCATTATATGCATTAATATTCTGAAGTAGTGATTAGATTCTTACATACACCATTTGATGAGACTTGGGATATCTAAATGCCTTCTAAATGTGCAACTGTGTTGGAAATGATTTAAGTAGGATCTTTGACTATATTTGGGTATATGTTGACAGGGAGTTTAACCCTTTTTCAAGGGGAAACTCTGCCGAAATTTCCTAAAATTATATTCCAATACTTTTGAAGTATAGTTTCAAAGAGTGTAGATTTCTTCTAAGAGTAATTATTCTTGTTCTTGGGTATAGGTACTATGGTTCGCACAAGAAGGGCTATTATCCGCACACCTTCGCCGTCTTCGAGCGAGGAACACACTCCATCACCTGAGGAGTCACCAGTGGAGGATTCCCCTTCGCCTGAGTCACCTCCTCGATCACGCCGAAAGAGGGCATCCACGAGTCAAGAGGAGCCTACTCCGGACCATGATATCACGCGATTCACTTCACTAGAAAATCAACAATGGTACGAAGCGGGCCTCGATAAGGAGATAATCGTTGAAAAACACTTGGCACCGGAGGTGGATAACCATTACAAAATCTCTACGGCATTCAAGCGACTGGGATGGGAGAGTATTTTCCAATTGCCGAAGCATTATTACCCCAATCTAGTCCGGGAGTTTTATGCTAACGTGGAGAATAGGCAGAGCCACAGTGGCAATCTCATTGTCTCCTGGGTTCGCGGTACAAGAGTGGCCCTCACCCGAGATACAATAGCCCGATTTATCAAGCTCAAGGACGAAGGAGTCGATGTAAAGTTGACCAAGGAGTTTAAGGCACGTGATCCATGGCAAGTGGGAGAAGCCGTTTCACGTCTTAAGGGTCAATACCGTGAGCGAGGAAGTTCGAAAAAGCTCACCGTATATGCTGACTCCTTTGAGCCTAGGTACCACCTAATTTTCTATCTGTTCGCTTTTAATGTGGTACCAAAAAGGAGTGGAAAAAGGGAGCTCCGTAACAGTGATCTGTACTTCCTGGATAAATTAATGCATGGTGTGGGTAGGCAGCTCACTGGTGTCCCTCTACCTAGCATCATCATCAGCTACATGAGGACCACAGCTCGCATGAGAGCCGGCGAAACCTGTTTTGGATTCCCTCGCCTTCTTTCTCTCATTTTTGAGAAACTTAAGGTTCCTCTTGGAACCGAACGAGCTGTTGTCACTAGGGTTACCGAGGAGGTCAATACCGCGATACTTAAATCTTTAGGTATCCCTACTGACTTTGGAGCTTCTTTGGTGCGGGATGTTGGAGAAGCATCGACTTCCACTCAGCCTCCGCATCAACCTGAACCACAGCAGGAAACTCCAGAGATGGAGGCTCAGCAAACTCTTCCTCCTCCCATTCCACGACCACCACCTCCTCCGCGATCCAAGTGGCAAGAGGTACTCAATGCCATCTGCTGTATGGAGACACGGGTCATGGAGCGAATTGATCAAACGGAGCGAAGGATGACAGAGCGTCTAGACAGGCATGATCGCCGTCTACGGGCGATGGAGGATCACTTCAATATCCGTCGTTCACCTACTCCGACTCCTCATCATGAAGAGGGACATATTGGGACATCTCATGGTCCTCAAGGAGCTGAAGAGACCATGGATCCTAACTCTGAGCAGCCATAAGGAGCTTTTGAAATCTTTTGTTTCTTTATTCTTCTTTTATCTCGAATTTTAACCTTGAAGTCTTCTTTTTATTTGACTACTCTTGTGCTACTTATGTTTCCTCGTACCCCTTGCTTTATTTTGAACAGAATCTGGATGTTCGTGGGGTTCGTAGCTTCAAATTGCATCACCACTTTTTATAAGGGGAGTACTAGTTCCTTTTACCTTCTTTCACAATGAGGACATTGTGAACTTTAAGTGTGGGGGAGGGTATTTTGTGTTTCGATTACCTTATGCCTTGATTGTGTCCTAAAGTGCATGTTCTTAGTTCATTATGGCTTGGAAATTTTGGAATTATATGTTGAAATATTGATATGTGGAGAATTTTCTTGAAATTGGGAATGTTAACAGGGAGTTTTGTCCATTTATAAGGGGAAACTCTGTCAAAATTTCTTCAAAATTTCTCCAAAATTTTTCCAAATAGCCAAAATACCTCAAATATTTGCATTTTTATGAGCCAAATTGTCCCAACTTTAAGTATCTAATTCTTCCAATTGTTGTAATGTTATATGTATTTTGGAAAGATTTAACCCTCATTTAACTTGGAATTGGTTATTATGCAATTAGGATTTTTGCATTTTAGAAAGTATATTCGGTTAAGTAAGGAAAATTATGTCTATAATTTTACATGTTTTATAAGATTTCTCATCTTTACTTAATTTCGCAAGTAAGTGATGGATATAGTCAATAAAGGTTATACTCCTCCTTTGATTATTCTTATACATTTTCTAAGAGGGAATATGTATTTATTGTCCTTTGAAAAAAAAAAAAAAAATTCTACTCCAATGATTCTTGTACTAAGTAACCGGGGGTTGGCATTTACAAATGTCGACATTCGCGTAAAAAGGTACTTGAATTAAGAGTATGCATAGCAATTTAAATAAGTGAAATGTTGAGTAACCGGGAATCTTCACCTAAAAGTGTTGATTTTCGCGTCAAAAGGCATTTTACTATTTAAGTAAAATTAGTGTGAATAAATCCCTTTTAGTTTCAAAGTTTTTGAAAGATGATCATAGGAGGAGGAAGGCTATAAATTGATTATGTGAATTGCTTATTTGTGAAATTAGGTTAGGGTGAGAGATTAAGTTTAACTTGTTAAAATTAGGACATAATTTCCTTTATTTCACTTGATATTATGAGTATTTAGTGCAATCTGAACAATGGCATAAGGATTGACTTCCAAGTTATGAGGAATTAAATTTGAAAAAGTATATGTATTGTTTCACTTCTTGAATCATTGAAAGTGAATATGTGTGAATTGCTTGAGGACAAGCAATGACTCAAGTGTGGGGGAATTTGATAAGAGAATATTTAACGTATATTTTGCACAAGTTTGGCATGAATTTTTGGTATGTTTTGAGAAGATTAAAGCCATAATTGAACACTTTTAGTGATAATTGCTTAAATATTGTTCAAGTATTCAAAACGTGATAAATGAGTGGATTAATGCTTTAACCTGTGATGTTTTGAAGGTAATTGACATGTGAACTTCATAAAGAAAGAGCAAGAATCATTTGGAGGATAAGAACAAAAGAAACTAGGAGCGAAAGAATGAAGAAAAAGGAAGGAATCGAAAATCTGGAAATTGACCAGACAGATCCGAGCTCGGATCCGTACTCAACAAAAGTGATCCGAACCCTCGTCTGTACTTCTGGAGCAATGGATCCGAGGTCAGACGATCCGAGCTCGGATCTATTTAAGAAACCCCTCGGATCATCGACGATCCGAGCTCGGATCCATCTTTACCCCTCGGATCCGAGGCTCGGATCGGCCTCTCTCTTCTGAAAGTGTGGAGCCGAATTTTCTCACTTTTCACACAACTTTCCAGCTAAATTGGTGAGAGAAAACGGTGGCACATGCCTCTGTAACAAAAGGGAAGACAAAATGAGTTATTGACAACTCAAAAACAACTTATCTTTTGACTTCCTTTACAAAAGCTGATGGGTTGAAATTATGAGGGTAGAAAGTGCCTTTCTACTACTTTTAGGAGAGAAGATGGGAAATTTAGGGATACGTAGTTAGTTTTGCTCTGGTCAGAGTTTTCTCTCTAGCTAGAACTTCTTGAGGAAAAACTTGGAGACTTCACTTGTAATTTTCTTTGGTGCAAGACATAGCAGAAATTTGAGGGATTCATCCTTAATTGGCTAAGCTCTCTTTTATCTTCTTGTACTTGTACTTAATGATGTTTTGCATTAATAAACTTGTGAGTATGATTGTTATATCAATCATGAATAGCTAAACTTCTTTATCTAGGGAGTAGATGAAACTTATGGCTAAATGATATGAATTGAATGTGATTCACTCTTGTTATTTCTTGTATTAACTTGTCTACTTGTGCAGCTGAACTTACTTGTTATTGTTTGATCACCAATAACATGTTATAGTTGTTCTTACTCAACGAGGATTGGTTTTAACAATGGAAACACATAAGTAGAGCTTAAGTTGTATGCTCATGAAAATAGAGTACACTTAAGTGGATTATTTATCATTTCATGAAGGAAAACAGGGTAGCTCTAGTATTTCACCATGAAAATAGGGAAAATTAGCCTGCTCTGAGCCATTTTATCATGAAAATGAGATTTGGTAATATTGGAAATGAATCTCTGGTTTAACAAGAACAATAACAAGAGGTAAATTTATTAATTTGTGTTGTTTATGCCATAAGTGGAATCTATATCCCTAGATTTAAGTTTTTAGTAAAAAGTCTCCAATTGTATCTTTCAAGTTATCAATTCAGAATTGTATAAAGCAACAATATTATTTCTCTGTTCAAATTCATTATAAGTCTAAATAATAGAGAAAAATAAGGACCTAGTACTTGTAAACTTTGCTCCTCGTGGGATCGACCCGATACATGCCCTATATTATTGGATTGACCTGTATACTTGCAGAAACGGGTATTCGGATTTTAACTTGTACGTATAGAAAAATCCGTCAATGAACTTTTTAAATAAAATTATGAAAAACCCTTTTTAAATGACTCCTAAGTCTACGAAAATCAGAAAAAAGATTCGGGAGTCACATTTGAAGAGAGGGAAGGCAAGGATAAAAATTCAAGGCATCCTCTCAACCTATCCAAGGTTAGTTGCGTAATTTAGTCAAGGATTTTCTTATTTTTAACCTAAAAATTTATCGCATTTGGAGATACTATATGAATGCAAACCTAGACCTAAGAGGGTATCGGGGGGTCAAAATATCTCTTCGAAATTATTTGATGCAATTCGCATTAATTGCGACGCCCAAAAGTAAACTTTCGAAGAAGTCACGAATTGTGCAAAAACATGAGACTCAAAGAGAAATGAAAAGAAAAAGAAAAAGAAAATAATTATATACGAATGGATGATCTAAAGGGATGCATCATGTTGGGTACGGGGAGACTAATATTCGTGACTCAATTTTCCCTTTAATAGAGGGAATACGAGCGTGCTAAGGTTAGAAAGCCAAACTCGTCCATATCCATACTCAAGGGGTACTTCCTATCTAATCAAAACAAATGATCTAACCTAATTTCTATTCCCTTAAATGAAATGCAAATCTAATGTCATATTTTCATACAAAGGGGTAATGAATATACTTATAAGGGAAAATATGGGATAAGGGATATACATATACAAGGGGAACATGGGATAATGGATGTACATATATAGGGAAAGTGTCACACAAAAATGGTAAAAACCCTAAAAGTAAAAAAAAACATGCATGATATGAAGTGATTTCATCACGCAATTATGATCTAACGCTCGAAGGGTTCCTAAGGGTCTAACATTGGACTAGCCCATAATTCTACTTTCTCACTAGCGTTGGACTAGTGAGAAATCGGAAAAAGAGGCCACAACTAGCGTTGGACTAGTGTGGTGACATCATGCATTCATTTATAACCAAATAAATCATGTAAAACAAATAAAAAGCAAATAAACACATAAATTCACATAAGCACGTAGCAAATAAGCATGATATCTAGATGCAAAGTCCTAGGAAAGCGGTAAACACGTAACACATAGGCATGCTTGGCACACAAAACAAGTAAAGCAAATAAAACCCTAACTAGTACATTAGGGGCCCTAACTACACTCTAAAAGAGGAAAGGAATAAAATAAATAAATCCCTAACTATTACAACTTGGCATTCAAGTGCCTTTTAAATGCTTAAAATTGACCAAAAATAAATATTCAAAAATTGAAACAAATAAAGCAAATAAAGAAATGAAGTAAAACATTTAAAAGGCATGCAACTAAACACATGAAATCACATAAGTGCACATAGGGTTAAATAAAGCGAAAAATAAGGGATAGAGTGTACCTCCCTCGAGTTGGGGCCCTAATGACACGAATTTACTTATTTACCCTCCAAAATAATAAAAAGGGTCAAGGCATCACTTTAATTAACAAAATAATCACATGAAATGGAGATAAACACAAAAATTAAATCAATCAAAGCATTCGAATAAACTAAACAACCCCTATTCATCAAATTGAAACAAACAACGATCCATTTAAGAGAATTAAAGAAGCTTTGAGGGATCAATTTATTATTACAAAAATTAAGGATCTAAAAGGAAATACAATATAATTAAGGACCCAAGATGAAACCTATCAATCAAATGATAAAAATTCACAAAAATAAATGAAAACCAATTTGCTAGGATTAAGCCACAAAACACCAAAATTTCACTAAAAATTCAAATCAAAACTGTGAATCTAGAAAAAGTTATTAAACCCTTCAAATTCATCCTAAAACTCATGCATATTCTACCCAAAAAGCACATTAAATCATATCAAAGAAGAATAACATGCTAACGGGATAAAATTGATCAAATTTCCAAAGTTTCTGAGTCATAACAGAATTATAGGGAACTTGAGGGGTCAAGGTGCAAATTCTGGAATTATTTCATGCATGCAAATCCTTCGAAGAATTCATCTTCTTCGCAGGAGCTTTCCCTGCAACTCTTCTTGAGTTCATCTCCAA
Organism: Coffea humblotiana; assembly: GCA_023065735.1. NCBI lineage: Eukaryota > Viridiplantae > Streptophyta > Magnoliopsida > Gentianales > Rubiaceae > Coffea > Coffea humblotiana. The sequence goes on from JACYVW010000125.1 coordinate 106,893, forward strand.
CAAGAACATGTTTATTGTTTGTCAAATTTCAGGCCCAAATACACAGAATCTATGCATCCAAACACACAACCTCAACATCCGAACAAGCAAAGGAAAAAAATTCAGAATAGGAACAGACATGCGATTCTTCTTTGCTGATTTTTTCTACGGCTTGGCAGGCTTCTGCTGCAAATTTGCAGCTCTTCTCCACGCAAGTATCTTACGCAGTCTCAAACCAAGCCAACCAAGCCAACAAACTCATTTATCCAACCCATTAAAATTCAAAATACTTGATTAATACAACACAAAAGGTAGGAAACACAATCATTGAATGTCAAACGCATAACCCAACGGACAGCATGTAGCAACAGAGAAAAAGAAACAATTTGTGGTGAGTCCTAGATGAGCTTATCAAAAACTAATACTCCTCAGCTGACCCATTGAACTACCAAGCAAAACAGAATACAAGAACAGAAAAATAAGGAAAACATCAAAACTCCAAGTTCCTTCCAAGTTTCTGGTTAAAACTTTTGTCAGTAAAAATTATTTCAACATTACAAACTGGCTCATTACCCAACATTGATCGAACAAGAATGCACATATAGAACAAGAACCGTCTGATCGAACAAGAAGCTTTCTTTGCTTCTGCGATTTTTCTGCTATGGAACTACAATAGCGGCAATCACACTCCAACATCAAAACATCATTTGATCTTGCATTAAAAGGGCGAAAATTGAGCCTTTTCATGTAACACAAACATTAAACCAACAATGCAGCAAAATAACACAAGATTCAAAGCCTAATGCAAGAACATGCATCCCAACGAATCCATCATATTCTGCAACTTATCCAACACAGAAACTCCTATGCACATTCAATCAAAGCTCACGGGCTTATTAATTCAAGAAACTAGCAGACATCTCAAACCATTTCGAATAGCACAATCTGAACAAATGTTGAGAGCATCAGAAAAAGGAAAAAGAATCCGACAATAACAGAAGAAATGATGAAAAAACCCGTTCTTTGTGACTCACATGAAGACCTCGAGGTCAGCACTCATTTACCCAAACCACAGAATCATTCATTTACCCAACCATCCCAATCCTCTGCTAAAATTCAGGCCACAAAACAACTTGTTCACAATTTCAGAAGCCAATAAAATCCAAGGGAAACAGCTCGTACAAGGAAAGGGGAAAAGCTCACATAATAACTTAAAATTTTCATAAGAAGATTCTGAATCAGTAAACAGGAAAACCATCTTCATATACTGACAAGAGGGGCGGAAATTGGTGTGGGAGGAGTTCAAAAATAATCACCTGAGTTGCTGGGGGTAAAGCAAGAGTTTCTGCTGCGTTTTCGTATGAAGTCCGAATTGGTGCAATAGAGGCAGACCCGCTCTTTTGTGGCCAGATTTGACAATCTTCCTGTAGTTTATCCTTCAAGGTGATTAAACAAAAATCGCTCCCTCACTTTGTAGATTGAGCAGAAATCAAAATCTTCCTAAAAGAAGCTAACATGAAGGCGCTAATTGAGTTGGAAAATGGCTGCGAATCAGTCCTTGTTCGAGAAATTTTCCTTCCTTTTCTCTCGTTTCCTCTCTTTGACTGTTTTTTCTCTCTTCGTTTCTTTCAGCCAGTTACCTTCTTCCAACCACAGCCGAAAAACCTTTTCTTTCTCGCTCTTTTTCCTTCCTTTTTCTCAGTTCCCCCCCGTAGCTAGTTTTCTTTTCCTCCCCAAGCTCTCTGTTTTTTTTTCGCAGCCTTCCCCTCCAGCCGCCACTCCAAATTCTAGCCGTCACTTCTTACTGTCCTCCCTCTTTCTCTTCGTTTTCTCTTTTCCAGCTCACGGCCTCCCTTGCTTTTTCTTACCAGCTCCCTTTCTTTCTTTGCTATCCCTTTTTCTCCGTCCTTCGTCCCCAGTTCAGCCGCCATCCTCTCTGCTTTCTCTTTTCAGCCGCCATTCACTTCACCCCATTCTATGCCCTCTCTACTGAAAAACCTCAGCCGCCAACCCTAAAAAATGTCTCCTTTGCTATTTAAATGAGACGAGGTCCGTAAACCCTCATCTCAATGGCCATCAAAAACCCATTTTTTTGTGGGATTATTGGAGCCGTCAGAAGGCTTCCTTCTGGATCCTTCTTGCTTCTTGGATTAAGCCAAGTGGCTTTGGATTGAGGTGATCAAATGATGCTAAAAAAAAAATGGGGAAAGAAGCGGTGGAAAATAATAGGAAATGAAGCTGCGTTTTTGCTGGTTCTGGTGCACGGCTGCAAATGAAGAAGGACAGCGTGTGAGGACCCGTAAAATTTTCCTATTTCATATCATTTAATTCTATTTCTTTTCATGCATTTTCTTTATTTTATTCTACTACCTTAATATTCTAGACATTTATAAGTGAATATGGGTTTCTAAAACATTTTTCTAGTATAAGTTAGTTCGGGTTAGTTTGGAAGCGTATTAAGGACGTGGGGCCCGCTAGTGCGATATAATTTTGCCGATTAGGTGGTGAAATATTAAGTGATATTATTTTACAAGGTGCTAGGAGACAATTAGAGGTCAGCTAGATAGATTAACCATTGGAGGAAAGAAGATAAGCTTGAAACCCTAAAAGGTGCCACATGTCGCAACCCGGTTGGATGAAGACTTGCCTAACTTTCTTGCCTTTACCAAAAGCTAAAGTTGACCAAAATCATCTTCATCCTTTAAGCTCTCTTGGCCGAAATTTTGAGGAAGAAAAAGAGAGAGAAAGTTCATCTTGCACTTCAATTTCCAAACTCAATCTTGAGTTCCAACCATAGCTTTTGCAAATCACACCATAAAAGTGCTAGTCCAAGGAGTTCTAAGGTGGTTGTGGAGCAATTTTGGGAGGAAGAAGCCTAGGTCATCATTTTTCTTGAGGATCCAAGGTAACTTGCTAAGGAAATCCCTCTTTGTTCTCAATAATTCCCAATTTGTGGCTTAAAGTTGTAGTTGTGGTAGTTTTATGAGCATATTTTGTGGTTTGAAGTAGTTTAGTGGTAATTTTCGGTTATAGTGAATATTTCTGTCCTGTT